>JARHVA010000514.1:3755000-3762500 GCA_037957365.1 Torreya grandis | reverse complement strand
ACTTGTACTAGCCATGGCTGGATATTTGTAATTACTTTCTACATTTAATTATGTTGTATTTCATCTGCTGATAGTGATTAGTGATGGATATATGACACATGATTATTTTAAAATTATCATACTTAGATTATTTTATCTAGATCACTAATTATATTCTCATGATGTAATCAAATGAAAGAATAAGTTGTTTAAAATTAAAAAATAATGTATTTCTAGGTAGATCTTAATGGGGATGTTACATGTGGTATCATAGCTACGGCTCAAAATTGAGGACTTAATGAGTCCACTATTTTTATCATATACTTATGTTTACCAAAGAGGATAATGGTGAAATATAGAGTATTCATATAGGGTCCTTCAAATCTTAATGACAACATCACTCTATTTTATCCTAACCAATTTGCCACTAAGCAAACAGAAAAGTTAGATTAGATTTCATAGACATGAATGAGATGAGGGATCAAATTTGATACTTGGAGAAAGAATTTCATGGCTATGAAGAGGAAGAACATCATGATGAACTTAAAGAACATCCCATTGATTAGTAAAACCCTTAGGATATGAGAGCATAGGTAGCTATAGAGTTGGATAGAGATATGAAAAAGGTGAATCCACCTAAGTTTGATGGAACTAAAGCATGATTAACTAATATGGAGAAGTACTTAAATATTTAGAACTACTCTAAGGTCACTAAAGGAGTTTAGGGAGCTTACCAATTGGCTGGTAAAGTAACTACATGTTGGGCCAATAATAATTTGAAAATGAATCTTAACTCAAACTCTAATACTTGGGATTAGTTTGTGACTTTATTCATATCATTGTGGATCTCAAGAATATGAAGCAAGGAGACTTATTGGTGAATGAGTATTGGGCATAGTTCACCAAAATTTTGAAGCATGTACCTCAATACCAAGTAGATGAGAGGTTTACAATTGGGGTTTTTTCATCATGGAATTGAAACCCCATATTGTTAGAGAGGTGGATGTTCATAAACCTTCTACCATGAACCAGGTTTTTGAAAAGGCAATCAAATAGGAGAAAAAGTTGAAATATCTTGCACATATTAGAGATAAGTTTAAGATTTTTTTTTAAAGTTCTAAACCAAATTTCAAAAATAATAACTATAAGTAAAGAAGTGGAGACTCTAAGAAGTATTTCAAAAATCATAAGGCCAAATTCAACAATGGTTCAAGGAAAAAGAAATTGGGCAATGGTTTCAAAGGTGATTTCAAGGGAAACCAATAGGTTGATAAGAAAGGACCACCTAGAGGTTCCTTCATTTGTGGAGGTGACCATTATTCTCATGACTGCACCTAGGATAAGTCAAAAATCAAAGGTGTTGCTCCTTAGTAGGGAAATTTTTAGTAGTGTAGTCATGTGGTAGTTGATAATCATCAAGCTGAATTCCAAGCTTCACCCATAAAGTTGTCAAGTATTTTGTTTGAACATCAAATTTCTCTTTTGATAGATATAGTGTCTAAAAATTGTTTTATAGCTCTTAAAATTCTTATTAATTTATCTAGAAGAGCTAGAGTAATGTAAAATACATGGTTGGTATAATATGAAATGATTCAAAAGTCATGGTTGAAAAGTGTTTAGTCAAAGTAGAGATTAGGTTCCTCAAATTCATAACAGTAGTGGACTTAGATGTAACATGACTAGGGTAATATGATGTGATCTTAGGGATCAACTAGCTTGAAAAACATAAGGCCAAAGTCGAATGATATCTGAAGAAGGTTGAGTGTCTATATGATTTTAGAAATCAGACACAAATACAAGGCAAGAAAAGAGAGTTGAAACTTAGGCATATTTTTGAAATACAACTCAATAATGCTCAAGGAAACATATTCCAAAAATTTATTGTCACGATAAATGAGATGGAGTAATCTAAGGAACCATCTCTTGAAGATTATTCATTCCTTAGTAATTTTCATGATGTATTTTCATAGGAATTACCAAGATTGCCTCCTATACATGAGTTTTATTTCTCTATCGATATCATACACAAATTAGAACCACAGTCTAAGGTACCATATAGGATGATAACCACTAGATTGGTTGAATTAAATAATAAAATATAGGAATTATTATCAAATGGGTTGATCAAGTGAAGTGTGTCCCCATGGGTACACCAGTTGTCTTTGTCAAGAAGGATGACACTATTTTACTTTACATAGATTATAGAATCTTGAATAAGGAAACTATCAAAAATAGATATCCTTTACCTCATATAGATGATATTTTCAATCAAATTCAGCAAGAGATAATATTTTATAAGATTTATCTTAGAGCAAGATAACATCAATTGAGAATAAGGGATGAATATTTTTTGAAGACAACATTTAGTTCTCATTATGGACACTATGAGTTCATAGTGCTACCATTTGGGTTGAAAAATGCTCTGGTAACATTAATGAATCTCATGAATAGTGTGTCCAAAGATTATCTAGATCATTTTTTTGGTCTTTCTTGATGACATTCTTATATAATCTAAGAATGAAGAGGAGTATTTTCAACATTTGGAACTAGTTCTGCAATGGTTTCAAAAGCACAAGTTGTATGTCAAGTTGTCTAAGTGAACATTTTTTAGGAAAGGGTATAATATTTGGAACATATTATCTCTATAGATGGAATTTTAGTAGACTCAACAAAGATAAAAGCCATTATAGAATGGAAGAAACCAAAGAATGTGCATGAAGTAAGGAGTTTCATAGGATTAGTGATCTATTACAAGAAGTTTGTTCTAAATTTTTATAGGATAGATAATCCAATTACCTCTCTATAATGAAAGAACCAAAGCTTTATCTAGTCAGATAAGTGTGAAGTAGGTTTTTAAAAATTGAAAAAGAAGCTTACTTCAATACCATTTTTAAGAGTTCATGATCCTAATGGTTAATTTTTAATGATCATAAATGCATCTGTAGATGGAATAAGAGGAGTCCTTATACAGGATGGTGCAGTGGTAGCCTATGAATCAAGAAATTTGAAGCCTTATGAGGTGAACTATGCCCCTCATGACCTAAAACTTGTAGTAATTATGCATACTTTATAAGTTTGGTGGCATTACTTGTTGGAAAAATAATCTAAGTTCAAGATGGATAACTTGGGACTCAATTACATTTTCACCCAACTGAATCTGAATGCTCATTAGAGATGCTAGCTAAAGTTATTATCTAATTATGATTTTGATATCCATTATATCAAAGGTAATTAAAATAGAGTAGACGATGTCCTTAGGCATAGAAGGTATATAGTAGTCATGGATACTATCCAAATTAATGTTAAGGATTGAGTGATCAAATTATCATTAGGAGATGAATTCTATGATCAGATTAGGAATGCATTATCTGAAAATGCTCAAAATCCTAGGTATAAAGGATTTAAATTAGAAAATGATGGTCATTTATGTTACAATGGAATGATATGTGTGTTAGACTGAGAAAATTTATGGGGCACAATATTAAAGTAACTACACAATTCCCCATATTCAAGACATCCAAGAACAACCAAGCTAATGGTAGAGCTTAGACCTCTTTATTTTTAGAAGGGAATCAAGAAAGATGTGTAATTTATATCACATTGTCTAAAATGTCAGTGAGTGAAAGTTAAACATGTGCATCCAATTGGTTTGTTATATCCACATGATATACTAGAATGGAAGTGGCAAGTGATTATTATGGACTTTATCCAAGGTTTACCATTGTCATATAATAGGCATGATATGATCTTGGTCATAATTGATAAACTAAGGTTTCTCATTTTATACCAGACAATTTGATAGATGATGCACCTACTCTTGCAAAGAGGTTCATAAAGGAAGTGTATAAATTACATGGATTTTTGAAAAAGATAATTTTAGATCATGATCCAAATATAATTTCAAGATTTTGGTAACTCTTAATTTAGCTTTGGATATGTAATTAAAATTTAACACTGCATATCACCTAAAGACTAATGGCCAAATTAAGTGAGTTAATTAGGTGTTAGAGGATCTTTTTCATATATATTATATGGATCAACAATACAAGTGGGAAGAAAACCTTTCATTAGTTGAGTTTGCTTAAATAACTCATACCAATAGCTTTAAAAATTGCACTATTTGAAGCAATATATAGAAGAAGGTGCAAGACACCAATCAATTGGGATTGGTTGGAGGATAGGGTAGCCTTTGGACTTGAATGATTTAAAAAATAAGTTAGATTAATCAAGCAATAATTAGTTGAGTCCAATTTTAGGTAGAAGAGTTATGTTGATCTAAAGAGAATAGATATAAAGTTTTTTTTAGGTGATAAAGTTTTCTTGTGGGTTAAGCTGCAAAAGAGGTTGATTAAATTCAAGAATTCAGTGAAAATTTCACTGAGATATGTGGGAACCTTCGAGGTATTATAAGTATAGGCTTTCATTGCCAATATCCCTATCTCTATTACATAATATCTTCCATATTTATTATCTTAAAAAGTATGTAGCTGATCCTATGCATATATTAGATTGGAATGCTTTTCAGGTTTTGGATCCCAGGGTGGTCATGGTAGAACCAATGAGAGTAATTGACACTCACAAAATTCATTTGCATAATAAAGAGATGTCATAATGTAAGGTACTGTGGGAACAATACTCTAAGGATAGTGCTAATTGAGAGGACTATGATGAGTTCTATACGTGATTTCTATATTTATTTGCTTAATTTGATACATCATACTATGTTATTTTTTAATAAATAATATTTTTAATTTAGAAATTATATTTGAATAAGTGTCATCATGATGATGACCAGCTTTAGGGAAGGAGGATGCTACATCATGATTCCTCACTAAACAAAATTACTTGATTATCCATGGATATTTATAGTTAGTGATTTGATTTGATTATTATTTTATTTAGTTGTAAGTTATATGTTGTTATTGGATAGATGTATGTTTATTTGATTTTATGATTACATCACTATGAGTTAGCTATATTACATATTTTTTATACTGTGATCATGTTGATTTATTATTTTAATAGTATTTTATGAGTTATGTCAAGATGTTATGGACTAACTACCTTCTTGTTATGAGTTTAATGTAGGAGAGACTCACCCTCATAGCATGATGGAGGGAGAGCACCATTGGATAGGGTGATGTAGATGGATATATTGGGGGATGACAAAGGAATGACTAGAACCCTACACATACCATTTTATCTGGTACATGTTATATGTGTTATTTGAATTGTTAGAATTACTACATTATTTATGTTATCTGCATTTAGATAATTGCATATGTCTATGTTAGTTCAGATGTGATCTTAGGAGAATTAACCTCATGTTATTGCATTGTGAATATTAAATGTAGATCTGATGTAAAATTCTCCTATGTGGTTATGTCATTATATTTTGATATACCATTGTGAATAAATTTTGAGTGAAGGAAGGAGACTCTTTTGAACCAAGCGATTCCAACTGGGAACCTTTGAGAGGTAGGCATTATAGTTTTAATTTTGTGAAATCTAAAGAATTTTACATTTATACATGTGAATGATCTATGTGACTTTGTTAGCATATGAGTTCTATGCATATTAAAAATCTTATTTAAATAAGTCACCCTAAATACAAGCTATGTTATTTATAAATAAGTCAACCTAAAATATAGTGGCCTATGCATATTTAAAACATAGTGGTCTGTGTTATAATATATATGAGAAGCAAGCTAAGAAAATTTATGTAAAAAAAGAATTAATACATATATGTATAGTAAGCTTGACTAATAGGTACAATGACCTATATTGATATATAAAAATAAAATATAAGCACACTTTACACCTAAATAAATAACCTACATACATTTTTTCTGCTGCTCATTTCTTTATTAGCAATCATGTTTAATGTACATTAAAACTTTGGTAAATGCCCAGTCAAACTTAGTAAGCCATCTCTTCCCATAAGACATGTTTGACAATACAAAATAAATTATATTAATAAAATCTAAGTTGATATTCATTCATTAGTCTATATTTATATATCGTGTAGTTTTACATTAATATTTGATTAGATAATTAAGTAACTTTATATTATCTAATATTTGATCATTAATTAGTTTATTGTGGTTGAATCTAAGTTGTTTTTGATTAATTAAGGTGGCAAACTAGGGGTTGAACCCTATACAATCAAAAAAGATAGGAAGGCTGGCAAACAAAAGATGCCAGCACCGAACCAACAACACAGCTGAGAAACAAAGTCAGAAGCAAAATAAAACACATGAAAGACCAGAGTCAAAAAGGAATAAACTACATAACTATAGAATTAACAAGATCCTTAAGATTCTCATTGTCTGCATTGTTAGCATTCCTTGGATTACCCATCGCTTCCATGATCCACAATGGCCTTCTCCACGTGGACCGCCTTTAAAAGCAATCTTCATCATCAATGTGCATCATTCATGCTCTGTCATCTCCTTCTGAATGATCTCTCTAATGTTTGGGGGTATATGAGCCCCTTGTTGCCATACCCTCCATCCTGAGAATTGTTGACCAAGGTTGGCACAAGCATCAGCGACCCTGTTACCTTCTCTATAGGTGTGGGTAATCTCAACTTCTAAAAACTTTTGTAAAAGAAACTGGATGTCTATAATGATGTCTTTTAGATGGATACCAACGTTAGATGATTTATTAATGGCATCTATGATCAAATTAGAATCTCCCTGAATATTCAAATTTTTGATTCCTAGGGATATAGCTAAGTTTAATCCCCAAAGTAAGGCCATAGCTTCAGCATAGTTATTTCTCTTGCAACCCATGCCACCAGCATAGACAACAGACATCCCTCCTTTTTCATTTCTCATTATTCCTCCTCCACTTGCTTTACCACTCAACTTGGATGCCCCATCAAAATTGAGTTTCATTCAATTGGGTTTAGGTGGTATCCATTTAGTATGAAGTCTCTAAAGAATTTTGGAATTATCATGCCCAGGGATAAGGTTTAAAACCTTCCATTTGGCAGCAATTTGACTTTAAAATTTAGATAGGGGTTTCTCCACAACACTAATATGAGCTATTGTAACACTTTCCAAGATGGTCCTAGCAAAGGAGTTAAACACCTGAGCAACATTTCTAGTAGTGTCCCTGAAAAATCTATGATTTCACTCTTTCCATAAAGTCCAGCTCAAGCATGGTAAAGCTTGCTTCCATAGTTCCTTAATCCAAGGATGTGTGAAGGTTGAGTTCCAACTAAGAATTACTTCTTTAAGGTCACAATTGCAAACCCATTCAATGCCAAAGTTGTTAATTATTTTGCCCCATAAATCCTGGGTAAACTCATAGTGTATGATAGGTGTGAAATTGATTCCTCTCTAGAACCACACAGAAAACATTTGTTGACCAAAGTAAACCCCCTCTTTTGAAGTTTGTCCTGAGTAAGGATTTTGTTATGGGCAGCAGCCCACCAAAACAAGTTAATCTTTGGAATGAGTTTATGATTCCAAACCTTTTTCCATACCTCCTTATTCTAAGCTTCAAGGGTAAGCA
>JARHVA010000514.1:2272500-2312500 GCA_037957365.1 Torreya grandis | reverse complement strand
AGAGGCTCAAAATAGGGGAGTCTTTTGCTAAGATATGAGAATGGTCAACAAAGGCATAGTGTTCAATCTTCTTAATGGAATCCTTTATTCACACAAGAGGCACATAAGTCACACACAGTTATGTAGAACTTCAAACTCCAGAAAATGAGACAAAAGCAAATAACATTTCCAATCACAACACTAGAAAATATACAGAATAGACTAATTTGCAAATGACACAAATAACACCAACCAAGGCATGTAGCTTAAATTTCCTTAATTTATTTATCCACGTAAAGGGCACAAAAACATACATGATTACATCAACTTTACCACTTAAGAAAATTAAGACAAGAGCAAATGATATTACTGGTCAAAATTACAAGTCTAAACTAAAAGAAATCCCCCCCCTCTTTTTTTTAGATTTTACAATTTTGATTATATAGCCTTGGATGTCCCCTTTGATCACTTTCTTTCCCGCATAATTCCACTCCATCCTTCACTTGCAAGGGACAGAACATATGGTGCATTCAATGCCTCAAATGCATCCTGGTCCTATCAAGAACTGCCCTGACTGTGGTATGGCAATCCATGTCTAGTACCCTCTTTGTGCCTAAAATTCCTCATTCCTTCACCTCTTTGGCTGCTCAACTATCTACTTTGCCTCTGCTATTAGGGGACAAACAAACGGCACCTTCAATGCTCATAAGCCCCAAAAATCTACCCGATGCATTATTCTATCTACTAGGAATAACTTCCACCTATTTTCCCTCCATCTCTATTGTAGTAGATAGATGGACACAAGGAAACTTAGTCAATTTATGAAATTTCTCTCCTTTTGATCTAGAAGGCACCGGAGGATGACACTTGGCCACTTCTGCTTTCTTTATATTTTGTTGAGGAATGATCTGCCTTCGACATTTGTCATAGCCCGCTTCCTCGATATTTTGTAGCTTTACTGAAACATAACTCAGTGCATTCTTTGCCTTTGCAACCCTTAAGAAAGGATGGATGCACGTGGCAGTCTTCACTTGTTGACACTCGGCGCTCCCATTGTCCTTTAGAATATTATCTAGGTCCCACCACCATCTTTATTCAACAATTGGGATCATGATAGTTTCTTAAAGGTTGACATATGGTGACCTCCGTTACTGCTGGGAAGATACATGGCATCTTTCACTTCTCCTTCTGGGGGTATATGGTGCCTTCTGCTTTCTTTAGGGATGGAGTAGAAAGGGACCTGGGGGTGACACTTGGCAGTCTCCATTGCACTTTAGTACTTAAGCAAAATGAAAAGATGCCTTTATGTGCTTTAAATGAAAGCGTTAGACCAAAGTCTCCTAGATGATGACATGTGGTGGATTCCACTGCTTCGTCAAAAAGGTAGTTTAGGGCCTCCGCAACTGTCATCTGGCACTTTTCACTCTCTATGTTGCTTGGTCCATTGAAAGCCTTTGCCAAAAGGTGGAATGAAACATAGGTGCCTCTATGGGATTCAGACATTGACATGTGGTGCATTACACTTAGATGTTATTAGGTACGTGGCACATTCTGTGGCATTCCCAAAAGTTACAAAAAGGGCGATCGAAGGATGCCAGCTGTCCATCTTTGTCTCCCAAAAAATAACACATGGTGACTTCTACTCGAATTCAATACTTAGGTCAAAAATAAAAATGAAAGGAACACAAGGGGAAAAAGGAGCCATGCTCTGAGGATGACACTTGGTAGCTTTCATTGCACTTTAACACTTAGGCAAAATAAACCCATCATTTGCATCACAATTCTACTGTGACATCCAAGATGTGCAGGAACCAAAATTGTAGTGCTCAAATCAAACATCAATTGAATACAATGTAGAGTAAGAAATTACTCTACAGTTATTGGTGACCACCAGGTCTTTTGAGCTTGCTTAAAAAGAATCTGACTCCTGCTTGATCAAAATTTCAAAATTTACAGCTTCAAAAGAACTATCTGGAAGATAAACCACTCATGGTCAGATAATCCTTGCTTGCTCTGTAACTCATCAAAAGCCAAATCCAAGCTAATGAGATCCTTGTGTGAGAAGGTTTGCAGGACTTGGGTAGTGGCTTTTAGCTTAGATTCTTGCTGAAAAACAAGAATTAGAATAGTCTTGACCTTTGAGGCTGAGGAATCATCCTACAAGCTCTAGAAAACTGTCTAATCTAATTGTTTAGCCAGCAGCAATGTTTAAAGTTGATCGGTCATCAGGACTATCTTTACATCTAGAAATGAGGAAGGCAAGCCTAGTTGCACCAAATCTTCAATGTGTTGTCTCATCTCACTGATGCCTTCCTTCACGACATCGAGACAAATTCTACAACTGTTGGCTGTGGCATTGCAACTGAGCTCCTCATTGATCCATTTTGTGGTGGCCATTCTGTCAGGGATCCCTATGGCTGCCAATATCACATCCCTTAAGCTGTAGATTTTCTCCAGTAATGAATGAGAGTCTGCAACTCTCCAAGAGATCATGGCCAAAATGCTTTATACTATATTTTTTACCCTTTCACACACCTACTGCACGTTGCATAGGAAGGTGAAAAGTGGCCTGAGTTGGATAATCTCGAAGAGATCCTTGTCCACGCTGACTCATAGAGCTCCTTCACCATCTACTTGACTCTGACACCTTTGGGTCTATCAGCCAACTTAATCATCAGTTGCACCATCCTCTGCTACTCTGCTTGTAACCGGGCTTGAAAAGCCACAACCTTGTTCTATTCTTCCAGTAGCCTTTGATGTGATTGTGTAACCTGCAGTTGGAGTCCTTCAACTCTTCCCTACAACATTGCATTTTCCCATCTTAGAGTTGTAGCTACATCCTTCAAAAGTGCAAGCTCTATCTTCAATAAATCATTTTGGGCCTGAATTGCCTATTGAGCCTGGAGGGAAACAATATCTTACAACTATTTCTGTAGAATAGCTATCTCATTGTCTTTCTTGTTCATTTGTTTGGCCAAACTATTACAGTTTGCCTTCTTCTAAGCCAAATCAGCCTCCATCTTCTGTAGTCTCCTTGATTTCTTCAAGTAATCTTCTGTGACCGCAAAAGTGGATTTGGTCAGCATCTCGACTCTTTCTTGAGGCTTGAACAGGGGCATATCAATGGCCACTATGTTCATGGTGTAGTCTTTTGGTTGCATTTGCTCACTCGGCCTGTCAACATTGGGTGACAAATGGGTCACCATCAGCTGCTATTGAATGGGGTTAAATTATGACCTCAAATGTGGGACCACTGGTGCTTTATTCTCTTTACTCCTCTTCTTCTCCAATCGGGCTTCTCTAGCCTTCCTAGCAGCATCAACCTGCGTCTGAAAGGTGGAAGGGGATGCAATATGTCCCCCTATGAAAGGAAATCCTTGTGGCAGGCCATATTGGAGAGCCATTGGTTGGGTAGGGGTGAGTTGTAGAGGCATCTTTCTAGGAATATAGGGGAAAAATGGGGTAATGTGAGGGCCTGGGGTGCTCATGATGGGGCAGCTCACGAAATGGGAATGGCAGCAGTGGCAGGAGGTGTCACTTGACTGGGTGGAGGCATCATGTTGGCAGGGTGACGGATAGATTGAGAGGGTAGAGGAGGAGAAATACTTACCTGAGGAGAAGTTATAGTGCCTTACATTGGGCATTATGAAGGCTCCTCTTCCTCCTCTGGGTCCAATTGGAACTGCACCCTCCTCCTTTTTCTAGGTGTCTCCACCTCTATCTGCATTTGTCTCCCTTCTGCCTCTATCACTATTAGTGGTGCATGTGGAGAATTGGGGACTTCAATTACTCCCACCTAAGGGGTGCCCCTTGGTGGTGATGATACCACACTTCTTTGTTGTTTTATGGCTTTTACAACTTGCTCTAAAGTTTGCAGTTGTTGGCTGGGTCTTGCTTCTGTTGCTTGCTCCACTCCAAGTGCTAGCATTTGGCTTGTGTCTGGGCTAGAAATAGGGGATGGATGCCATTCATCCCAAAGTTATTCCCACCTTTCATCTGAGTCCACGCCTCTAAAAGTATGGGTGGTTTGGGAGATTTCTCGCCTATATTTCTAATAGGCTTCAATTTTTTGTGTGTCCCAACCTTTGTTTCTTAGCCTCTTTCTCAAACCAGAGGTCATCCTAGCCTTGGGATCAAAATCCCTTTATTTATCATAGAAGGTCTCCCATGGCCTATTCATTGGGAGAGGTAGGTCCGTCAACTCAATATAGAGACCAGGGGTGTCTTTCATAGGATTTTTCCTAGTTTCCCAATAGGGGCGGCTTTCATGCACAATCTTGGATCTAATTCTATTTGTCCTCACTACAGAGGCTATGTAATTTGTTGGGTCATAAACCCACATGTCCTCTATCAATAGGAAGCCTAGGGAGGTCAGCTTCCTCAACAGCACAATTTCAGCTTCTTTGGCTTCTAGGCTTACGTTGCCTGCCATCCAAGGGAGATTGTACATCCTCCTTTTCTTCTTCCTAGAGCCATATTCATTGTCAACCATTGAAACCTACCTGGTGACTTCTAGGAATGCTAATCAAAGAGTCAAAACTTTTGGTAGCAACACTGGTTCCCCACAGAATCCATGGACTCTGATGATTGTGTGATGGACCCCAAAATAATAGTCACATGGAATTAGGCAGTTGACTAGGAGGTTCGTGACACTTGGGAATAACCTATTTATAATAGGCTCAGGGCTAAGGCAATGGAGGACAAGGGTGATGAATAATTCCCAGAAGTCATATGTGTCACTGGTTTTTGATAAAATATGTGTTCGTGCAAACACAGGGATGGTTCTTTGGGGATCAAAGGCTAGGTCATATAGGTTTAGGATCATAAATTGAGAGAAGAGGTCAGGGTTTTGGTGAAATATTAGATGGAACAAGAAGGAGGAATAACTGAATATCCCTTTTGCCTAGAATTAGGTTAGCTGCTTGACCATCAAGAAGGCGAGGTGCTCAGAGAAGTCAAGATGATACTCCTACATCTTGTCAACTATTTTTAGCCTGAAGAGGATGGCTATTTGATCTGCATATACCACCGCGTCATCCTTCATGCTAAAGATGAGAGCCATCATCAATGATGTGTCTTGGCTGGTGGGCATGAACTGAGTCCTTAAAGTAGGGAGCGTAGGCACCATTGTGTCACCATTTGCTATTTGCAACTCAGACCTCAAGAACTTGGTCTGAGTGTTGACATTTGCCCACATCCTTTGCATCCTATCAATGGTGGGGAAGGTGGTGGTATCATCATATCACAGGGCAAGCATGTCCTTGATAGCTTGTGGGGTGACCTATAACATGAATGGGCCTTGCTGAATGGTGTGAGATTGTGGCTGGAGCAAGTTTGTACACAGCTCAATTATATCTGGACATGGGTGCACAGTCAAGACAATGAATTGAACAAGCTGGGAGGTCCATATCCTCATCTCAAATGTCTCATATTGCCTCACCTTGGCTCTTTGTAGACACCTCTAGTGTGCCCCTTCTTAGAGGTTCTTGCCACTGGCTCTTTACAGAATCAGGTCTATGATTCCATCTGCATAGTCCCTTACTTTGGATGGGTCACTGGTCTGACCGATTCCTAGAGCTTTTGTTCTTAGGTAGCTTCTTGGTGGCTACACAGGAATTGTAGCATATGATTTGCTTGCTAGCAATCTATCGAGATACCCAGGTGCCCCCATTCCTTGTTGGGATGATGATGCTCCTGCCATCTCTATGTTTCTTGTATGATACCCTGGTATGAACTTTGCTCAAGATAAAAACATGCTTGCTAAAAACAATTTTCACTGGGCACTAACAATCGCAATGAGCAAGATATTTTTGTAGGAGTGCTTGAGAGTTGTAAACTTTAAAATTTTCTAAGGGGGTATTTATGGGCCTATTAAGTCCCAAATGGCATTAATTTTGGGTAACCATTAGCAAATCCTACTCAATCTTTGAGAAATAGCGAGGCAGACTTGTTATGCGGTGTAAGGTACCTTGGAGATCTCAAAGATCTGGGGAAGTATTTATTGTGGCAAAATTTAAAGAATTAAAAAATTTCCTAAGACACCGACTCTATGTTTAAAATGCTTCATTTTAAAAGAAAAGCAAGAAAGCAAAAAAAATGAAACAAAGCAATGTAGGAATGGAAACTACCTAACTACATTAATTATAAATCCTTATTTCCCTCTAGGATCAAAAATGAACTTTCCAACGTCTTCTTTATGACAAGCCAACTTGTGTTGCCATACTAGTGGTTGTAACGGATATACCTTTGATGGAATGTCTTCTACGTCGACCACACGGACTTGCTTGCACTTGAACGAGTCTGAGCAAAATGTGTATTTGACACCCACAAACTCTCCTTGTCCTTGAATTCCCATCAAATACTAGTTCTTCATGTTGTCGGGTGTCATCAAGAAATTATCAGCTATTGGTCCTTCACTCTGTGCCTTTTGATACTCATTCTCTTTTGGCTTATTTCTTTCAGATTCTAGCTTTGTTTTATCATCGTGCTCCATGATGACTTCATCCTCTTGAAAGGATGAATCTGAAAGATGGCCTTCCTTTTGCATACTCATTTGAGCCTCACAGTTGTCTTCTCCATTTCTGACCAATCCATAGTCTTCTTATAGGATAGTGTCATCCGTCTCAACGACTTGGTCAAAGGGGTATCCATATTCCTCCATATCTTTTTGCAAAGCGAGGAAGAAGTTAGAAATGATCTCCTCATTTGAAGTTAAGGAAAAAGCTTGCGGCTTATCCTCTTGCTCATCAAAGGGGGTGCGTATGGTGATTTCTTCCTCATCTGTACTTATGGAATCCTCTTGACTAGCCAAGAATTGAGTTTACTCTTTTGCATACTCAGCTGTTTCCTTCAAAATATACTCTTCTTTGAAAAAGGATGAAGAAGAAGGCTGTGATGGAAAACAAGAAGCCTCTTAAGGAAGGGTGGAAGGGGCTTGAGAGGAAGGTGAGTGATTGAGATTGCTGCTATCATAGGTTCTACATTATTGGGGAAGCGATCTTGACAGGTTTAACCTTGCTCATGAATAGGGATGGCATATGTCTGATCTGGAATTTGTGGTGGTGGATATGAAGTTTGGTAGACTTGGTAAGGCTGGTTCTCATGAACGCTTAGTCTCTCTTCTAGGAATGCAATCAATCCACACACTTCTAACATCTCATATGTAAGCTCTTGCCAACTTGCTCTTTCAATGGGATCCCACTCACTTTTGATCAGGTCTATTGCTTCCCTCACTTGATAGATGACATGACAAGGAACCTCTTGGCCATATCCCCTTCTGCTGTCAAGATCTAATACATATTTTTTAAAACCCAGTAATACTTTTTTGAAGGTGAAAATAAGGTTAGGTTGGGCATTGTGGCATATTGGGGAGACTGGTCATAAGATTGGTATAGCTCATAACCATCTGCATCTTTGTTACTTGACATGGTTCCAGTAGAAGCCTGCTCTTGATTAAATATATAAGGAGAATAAGACTCATAGCTATGAGTTACAGAGTTATACATACCAAAGGGATTTCTTGATGACACTGCTTGATTGGCTGATGACTCAGAGTCATTGTTGGTGTTGATGAAAACCTCCAAAGGCTAATTGGCTAAAGAACCACCAAAATTCTTCAACTTCTTAAAAGATCTATCCCACCGAGCGTGCCAAAAACTGTTGATGGTGTAAAATTGTGCTAGGTCTTAGCCAATCAACAATGGAAAGTTTCAAGCTATGGGACAATGCAGCTTGAAACAACCTCCAGGTTTTAAAGAAGTTGGTCTCTTCTATTTTATAGGTGTTGGGGAAAAGGGATAGGAGACTAAACAAAAACACAAAATGTAGGAATTGAAACCTAACTATGGTGATGCACCTGAGTGCAATCCTAATCCTAACTTGAGCTCAGTGAGATTATTATATGATTCTATTACATTTAAGAGCAGACAAGTGCATGATCAATGTAAAAGATTAGAATAATAGAAATAGAGGCTCAAAATAGGGGAGTCTTTTGCTGAGATACGAGAATTGTCAACAAAGGCATAGTGTTCAATCTTCTTAATGGAATCCTTTATTCACACAAGAGGCATAGTAGTCATGCATAGTTATGTAGAACTTTAGACTCTAAAAAATGAGACAAAAGCAAATAACATTTCTAATCACAACACTAGAAAATCTACATAATAGACTAATTTGCAAATGAGACAAATAACACCAACCAAGGCATGGAGCTTAAATTTCCTTAATTCATTTAGCCACATAAAGGGCACATAAACATGCACGATTACATTAACTTTACCACTTAAGAAAATTAAGACAAGAGCAAATGATATTATTGGTCAAAATTACAAGAAGTCTAAACTATGAGAAATCCCCCCCTCTTTTTTTGTTAGATTTTACAATTTTGCTTATATAGCCTTGGATGTCCCCTTTGATCACTTTCTTTCCTACGCAATTCCACTCCATCCTTCACTCGCAAGGGATAGAACAGACGGTGCATTCAATGCCTCGAATGCATCCTAGTCTTATCAAGAACTACCCTGATTGCCTTATGGCAATCCATGTCTAGTACCTCTCTTTGTGCCTAAAATTCCTCATTCCTTCACCTCTTTGGCCACTCAACTATCTACTCTACCTCTACTATTAGGGGACAAACAGATGGTGCCTTCAATGCTCGTAAGCCCCAAAAATCTACCTAGTACACTGTTCTATCTACCAAGAATAACTTCTGCCTATTTTCCCTCCATCTCTGTTGTAGCAGATAGATAGACATGAGGACACTTAGTCAATTTATGAAATTTCTCTCCTTTTGATCTAGAAGGCACCGAAGGATGACACTTGGCTACTTCCACTTTCTTTATAATTTGTTGAGGAATGCTCCACCTTCGACATCTATCACAGCCTACATCCTCAATATTTTGCAGCTTTACTAAAACATAACTCAGTGCATTCTTTGCCTTGGCAACCCTTAAGAAAGGATGGATGCACATGGTAGTCTTCACTTGTTGACACTCAATGCTACCATAGTCCTTTGGAATATTATCTAGGTCCCACCACCATCTTTATTTAGCAATTGGGCTCATGATAGTTTCTCAGAGGTTGACACATGGTGACCTCCATTGCTCCTGAGAAGATACGTGGCATCTTTCGCTTCTCCTTTTGGGGTTATATGGTGCCTTCTACTTTCTTTAGGGATAGAGTAGAGAGGGACCCGAGGGGTGACACTTGGCAGTCTCCGTTGCACTTTAGTACTTAAGCAAAATGAAAAGATGCCTTTATGTGCTTTGAATGAAAGCGTTAGACCAAAGTCTCCCAGATGATGACACATGGTGGCTTCTGCTGCTTCATCAAAAAGGTAGTTTAGGGCCTCCACAACTGCCATCTGGCACTTTTTGCTCTCTATGTTGCTTGGTCTATTGAAAGCCTTTGCCAAAAGGTGGAATGAAACATGGGTGACTCTATGGGATTCAGATGCTGACATGTGGTGCATTACGCTTAGATGTTATTAGGTACGTGGCACATTCTGTGGCCTTCCCAAAAGTTACAAAAAGGGTGATTGGAGGATGCTAGTTTTCCATCTTTGTCTCTTAGAAATCGACATGTGGCGACTTTCACTTGAATTCAATACTTCGGCCAAAAATAAAAATGAAAGGAACAAAAGGGGAAAAAGGAACCGTGCTCTGAGGATGACACTTGGCAACTTCCACTGCACTTTGACACTTAGGCAAAATGAACCCATCCTCTACATCAAAATTTTGCTATGATGTCCAAGATGCGCAGGAACCAAAATTGCAGAGCTCGAATCAAAAATCAATTGAATACGACGTAGAGTAAGAAATTACTCTACACTAATGTAGTCTATGAAGAGTAGGATGGATGTAACAAATATAATAATGCAAATAAACCTACAAATGGATTAGGAAAATGGTTATTTTTGTCCTTTTACTTAGGATTAACAACATTTTTAAGCACTAGGTACTTATCAAGATTCTCAACATATCCCAAAATAATAAGCAACAAACCAAGTATATAATGCATGTAGGCCAAAAAATATAATGATAATGCAATGTCTAATCTATATGAATTTATTCATTTGAATGAATGCTTGATGTAGTAATAAATTCTTAATATTTTCTTAAACTCTTGAATGTTTGATCTAATTGTTTGAAGTGATTAATTTGACACATTCATACTACATCTCTTGCATGCCCTAAATGCCTCAATGCACATGTGTATTTATAGAATTGTCAAGTTTGAATTAGAACCCTAATGGGGTGAAAGGTAATAATAATGAATGTAAAAGTCAAAACATTAGGTACACATAACACGTGAGACCCAAAACAAGGGTTAAAAAGGCCTAGCCCTTGAACCTACATTGTACATTTTAGGTCCCCTAGATATACAATGCAGTTTATGGGAAAAAATAAGAAATATAGAGAAATAAGAGGGGAGGAAAAAGAATAGAAAAAGAGATAACAATATGGGAGCATGACAAGAAACAACTAAAACATAGATAAAACACAAAAATAAGAACATAATCTAGAATAATTTAAAAAAAACACACAAGTACCCAAGAATAATGAAAATTTATGACTAATAACTACCCCTATACCAAAATTAGGTGTCTACATAATGCCCCACTTTATATGTGTATTTTAATATGTATCAAAGTAAAACAAAGATAAGGTGGATACAAAATTATGCGACGCTGAAACTCTTAGAGCAACTCCAATGTGCCTATAAAACCTGGAAAGGATATGTGAGTGTTGATAAATGCCCAATCAATAAAAAATATATTGAAATGTAATAAAGAAAACTAAATTAATACATCTAGTTTGGTTAGAGGAATGGTAAAGACCATTGTATGAGTGCTCAACATCTTTGAATTTATGCCAAACATGTGTATGTCCCTATGAAACCTACAAGAATAATTATACACATATTAATGTTCATGACAAAAACCTATTAAAATATAGAAAAGATAAATTGAAAATGTTTCACCTAATTTCATTAAAATATTTGAGGGTACCATTCAATGAGTTACTTGCATATCCATATACTTGTCAAGTAAAATTCCCTTCAATAATTATATATCTCTAAATCTATATTAAATCTTGCATGCATTTATGAGTACAATTTTTAGTGACAAAAAATCCAAACTCAATAAATATGATGTAATATAAAGAGAGTAGGATTAGAAAACATCCTCAATGTATCCCATGGTGTGAAAAGTGTTATGTGTGGGGTACATCTAAGAAAAATCAACTTGTAATTTCCCTCATCTAGAGGAGTAAAAAATAGTACAACAATTCTTAGAGTACTAGAATTTAGTCATAAAGATGGGTCTAATATATGCCTCCCTTTTGAGATGTAGGTTAAAAATTTGAGATGACATAAATTTGATAAACTAGTTGTTATTTGGTGGGAGGATTCTACTGGCATAATTGGACAATAGTGGGGAATAGGGTTGTCCAAATAGGGTGGCCTTGTCTGGAGGGAAAGAAAAATAAAACTAAAAGTGGGGATTAGTCACAAAGTGAGTTTAGGTTAATTGGAATGTTGGAAATAAATATTTTGGGATCATTAATGGCTTTTGAGAACGAGTCATCTACATGGGCAATGAAGAAAGACAACCAAAGTAACAATAAAGAAGCATGAGCTAAGTGCATGAAAAGGGTGGTCACATGTACACTATTTAAACTTAAATGGTAATTTATGTGTCAAAAATCCCATCCCTTTTATTTTATTAATTCAAAAAATTTAAAGTACTAGAGTAAAAAGAAAAGTGTGTACCTAAACTTACTTGTGAAGAATAGTTTTCGATGTAGGCCATAATGTTGAACTATGTTTCACACAAACCTAAAATGAAACATGTATACATAAGTCCTTAATATGGATATATAACATTAAAATACAATAAAATTATAGAGATAATAAAAAGGAACAAACACATTTAATTAGGTACACAAACCATTGTGTTTTTATGGTTCAAAAAAATAGTGAATGGAGAGGGTAAGACCAATGGAGATTTCATTTTCATTAAATAACTTCGATTTGACTATGAATACCCAATTATCATTGATAGGTGAGTGTGATTAATAACTCATGGTGTGATTTAATCCATAATTACATACCCAAATTAGTTAAGTGGTTTGGAATCCTTATATGAATTTTAATAGATCATTCTTGTGAAAAAAATTGGTGCAAAAAGGTGAATCAACCACTGTATTTGAAATAAGATTAATTTATGGTGTAAAAATGGCACAAAATTGGTGAAAAATATAGTGTGATATGAGTATGGTGTAAAAATTATAGATAATTACAAGCATTTCCATTCCATTTATGGAATTGGTTCAAAAATGAGCAAGGAGGTAGTTATATGCTATACACATACCCCTGATATGATATCTGGGTGTCTATGGATTCTAAAACTAAGTAATATCATGTGATTTTATAAGAAAAACATATATTCAAAACTATGAAACATATTATATGCATGATGCCCCCATTTTGAGCAAAATTTGAGTATTTTTTTAAAAATGTGACTGTATACATGTTGCAAACTACCTTGTATTGCCTGTGATTTTTAGAATTTATGAAATGAATATATTTTTCTTGTTGGAAAAATAATGCAATATTTTTGACATGATCAAATTTTACCTTTTTCAAAATTGGGCACTCCTATCCATTTTTTATTTTTGGGTATGGATTGTGATTCACTATGTAAAGCTTGAAAAATTATGTCTGTTAACTTAGTTGATGGAATTTGGTATCTAAGACAAGCCATTGTGTATGCCCCCTCTTTTGAGGTGAGTTATGGAGCCTAAGAAATAACTTAAATCAAATAAAAATTTATGTGAGAAATTTTATAAAATATGTAAATTGAAGTAGTAATGATACCATGAAAAGCATGGCATCATCATATATAAATTGAGAAAAATAGGAATGTGAGATGCATGTAGAAACAAACATAAATAATGACATTGTCAATATAGATGTTATCAATTTGGCATGTAGAGAAGTGATCATAATTGAGTATTGAATTTTGAATAGAAATACTTGGGAAGGGATGCATGATATATATCATGTCATCAAAAGTCTAGGAAGATGTATTATATCCATCATAGCATTAGAAATTGAGAAAATTAAACACACAAGTGTCATGACCATGATGCACACATATAAAGAGTAATGCAAAGCACACATAACATGTAATATAAATCCAAGTAGACACATACCAGGGACATGTTTAAATGTCACTTGCACACATGGAAACATACAATGAAGGCTTTGAGCCACACACAAGAACATGCTCAAATGTCTATAATCCAAGCAAGGAATACACACAAGACATGAAGCCTAGAAGTAAACACACAAAAAATGCATGAATTCATGTAATTGATCAACATAATTTTTTTAATGCAAATATATTTAGTAAATTAGGTAATTAGTAAGATATCAATGTGTAAATAAGTGAGTAATATCGATGGATTTTATATAGTGTAAGGAACTATAGATGAATAAGAAGGGATAACCAAATAGTGATTGAACATGCATCTAATATGCCTTGAGTGAGATTGATAATGTATATACAAGTTTTAAGAGGATTATGTATTATTTGGATATGAGAATTGATAGCCTATGCTCATTCGAACATGGTAGAAGAAATAAGATAATGTCACAAGATGCTACTATTTGAATAAGTGTTTTTGTCCATATGATTTTTTTCAAGTATGTGATAGTAAACCTCTTGAAACTATGTTTGTAGATGGAAACTTATATGCTCTAAATTTAATCATGTACACTTTTCAAGTATATACGATATGAAACTAGATATAAATAAATATTGAATAACTATGCACAAATTAATTGATGCCAAATAAACTACACAAATCATGCATAGGTCTTTATTTTTAAATTTTATAGAATATTTGATTCTTTTTTTATGTGAAATAAAAAATAAATAAAGAGAAATAAATAATTGATGAATCTTTCAAGGGACTCGTAATTAATGGGTCATGTGTCTAGGATAGGAAATGTGATCAATAGAAAGTGCCATACATTTGTGACTGAACTAAGTTAAAATTTGAATTTGAATATTGATTTCCCTTTGTATTTTAAGAATAACTATCATAATAATGATCTATAATTTACTGCACATGTTGTGGATCATGGTGAACTTAAAGGTTTTTGGGAACCCATCATGGAGTGTATGAACCCTATGTTGGTGCCCTGTATGAGACACTTGATTACCCTATAATATCAATATCGGATGTTTAGGAGTAGAGAGAGGCTCTCTAGAATCTATGACAAATATCTATTGAAATGGAATTTCAAGGAAATGTCTCCTTGGAAGGGTACATACTTGATTTATTATTTTATGATTAGGTTGAACCCATTTAGGTAGCCCAATCATAGTCTGATGTGTAGGAACCATATCTACTTATGGTAGGGGGTATTCATATGGGATACCCCAAAATGTGATGACCTCATTAGCATAAATATACTTTAAACACCTATGAATTATATAAGGAACTATGTAAATATGTTGAATCTAAAGGCATCCCAATAATATATTAAAGAACCCTGTACTAGGTATTACTATAAACCTAGTGGGAACATGTGCTAGACCAACCTATAATGTTAATGTAATCTCACTATTGGAGCTTTGAATGTGACCATTGAATCCTATTATTACCATGGTCATATAAAGTAAATATTTATTTGTGTATCCAAGATCATTAAGAAGTGTAATTATGCACATATTCACATTTGAACCATTATCTACCATGATACTTTGAATAGGCTAGTGATTAATGTGTGTTTAAATGAATAAAGAGTTCAAATTCAAATAATCATCTATTATCTCATGTTATGTAAATGAGATGAGTGTCCTAAATGGTATTGAAGTATGGTAGGTACCAATGATGTCATTTGAAGGAGGATGTGATTATGTATGAGAATGAAATGAAGATAGTGGATGGTGTGCATTGTATGTATAATGCACTCCTAAGGTATCTATTATCTCATTAGTTGTATGTGGAGGAAAATAATCATTGAATATTTCTCATTGATTTTATTTCACTCATTTGTGCCTTAGAACTATCTATAGGTGTGCCCACATCAATGATGTTTACATACATCAAATCTTGAATCTTGTACCTTAAATTTATGCACCTATTAGTAGTATTCCCTGGTGATCTATGAAAATCATAAACTACATTCTGGTCAAATACATTTAGAAGACTTTTACTCACATCAACATCTTTAATAAGAGGGAGAGATATGATATTTCATTCCAAAAGTGTTTTGAGGACCTTATATGGAGCTTTTGGTAGTTTGGTAAACTATCTCCTTGGAGAAGCTGACAATACAATACATGGAGTTGGTTCTAAAACTACATGTATTATTTCTTTTTAATCATTATTATTATTATCATTTGGCCTCACCTTATATGGTGGATTGATTTAACTCTTTGTATTGTAATATATATTGGTTTCATACTTAAGCTTATTCTTTTTTAATAATTTGACTTTCCTTTCCTTTACTATGTGGCACAAATTTGTGAATGAGAAAAACTTATTAAACATGATGGAATCATGTAAAGGTGGAAGTAAACTCTATTTGAATATATCTTTTAACTCTATGTCTACCATAGGAATTATCATTTTAGATAGCATTAGCTTATACCTTAAGATATATTCTATGATAGGCTCATTATATTTTTGTTTGAGGTGAGCAATTTGAGCATATGAAATCTTTTCACTGATATTGATTAAAAAATGTACTAGAAATATATCAGCCAAGGGATTAAATGCATAAACTAATTGATGTGGTAACTCAAATACCATTTTATATCATATTCCATTAGTCTCCTTGTATATAAATTGGTCAACAAAATGTCATTGGATGCATAGTACAAACATGTTACGTGAAATGATTTCAAATGTTATTCAAGATCACCCTTTCCATCATATAGTGTAAGCTTGGTCACCAAAAAACTTGTAAGTATAGGATATACTATTATGTTTTGTGATGATGGAGGGTGAAATAAAGTGTGAGAATTAAATGCCTAGTTCTATTTTAAATCACCTTGATCCAAATGTAACACTTTAGTTTGCAGAGATTGAATATTGTGCATAAGGGATTGTACATTTGGAGAAGAAGAATGTGTGATAACCAAATGTAGTATTCCAAATTACCGAGTATGAATTGGAATATTAATATATAAAATCCCTTAAGGATGCCCCCATAGTAAATAATGGTACAAAATTTGTGTCCAATGGTTCCAATAAAGGTAAAGAATCCATAAGATTGGAAGTTTTAGAGGATTGTCCTTCAGATGCCTTATTAATTTCCTCTAAAAAAATATTTATGAAATACATATTGCATATCTTGATTCTTTGAAATATATCCTTGTAATTTTTTCTTATCTATAACCTCAAATATATTAATGGGTTTTGTTATTATGGTATTATTAACTGATATTGGAAAAAAATCAACTTCAGAATAACTTAGTATATCATGATGTGTAAGATAGATATAAATAATTTTATTAAATTAAACAAATTAAGAAATAAAAACTTGAAAATTTGATGAAATAAAAACTATCAAATCTGAAAAATCCTAATACAACAATTGGAAATAGTAAGAATAAGGATAAAAACCCTAAAAATATCTATGGTTAGGGTTTAACAACATTCAAACAATAAGCAAGTTTACCAATATGTTTTATCAAATTTTTAGTAAATTAAAGAATTAATTACCTAAATGAGATAAATTTTCATGTAAAATCAAAATGCTACATATATGCAACAAATGAAATAAATTAATTTGTAACTTTCTAAATTTAGAAATATGATAAAAAAGGAAAGTATTAAGGAAATATAACTTAGCTATAAAATTAGAATGAAAGACTATGACTGAGACTTGAAAGTAAGTTGTGTGACTATTTTGGTTGTATATGGATTAAAAAATAAGGTTTTGATGGATCTTCGAACAAGGCCCATAGATTTGGATATGGGTGTGATGTCCTCAAGGAGCACTAACATCTCCTGGGTGCTAGGTCTCTAAAATACTATGATAGGTTCACCTTCACCAAGATGTGTTCTATTTTCCTATATGGGAGACTTTGATTCATCGTGAAAACCACTATGTATCTTCTCATTCACTTGTAACCCTATCTCAATAAACCAATAAGAAAAATGCAATCATGAGATAAAAATGGGTTAGCAGTTAAATTTATGCTTGATCTCAAAACCCCCTATGTTGAGCCTAATTACATACCAATACTCTGAAGAGGGATCTAAATCCACATAGTTCCTCCATTCCATGGTGGTGTGTGTGAAAAACTAGTGTAATGCTAGATGCTTATGTAAATTTGTTATTATTAAGTACTTCAACGTTGACTTGTGACCTTAGAAGTGTACTTAGACTTTAGCTCAGGGATACTAAGGTTTTATGTATTCATAATTTAGAGAAATAGGGAATTTAATCTCAATGTGTAATTATAATTCTATTTATTTTCAATATGGAATCCCCTTGTGTACAAAATGGTTTTAAATGTAGATTTATAGTGATATTTTGGGAATTCCTTCGGATGGGGTTTGCTAAAATTATGGGATGACCTATTACATGAATTTAAATTTAAGAAATTAGCCATTATTTAGTAAGACACTATTGATATAATTGGACAATAGTAGGGAATAGGGTTGTTTAAAGTGGGTGATCTTGTCCAAAGGGAAAAAATAACAAAACTAAAAGTGGGGAATAGTCCCAAAGTGATCTTAGGTTGCTTTAAATGCTAGATATAACCATTTTAATATCATTAGTTGATTTTAAGAATGAGTTATTTGCATGGGAAATAAAGGAAGGTGGTTAAAAGATCGTGGAAAGAGGCATGGGCTAATTGCATAAAAATGGTGGTCATAAGTACACTATTTTAGCTTAAATGTTAACTTATGTATCTACACATAAAAAGATATCATCTTGGAAGCATGTGTGTTAAAAATAAAATGCCTGATATGAGTGTGTGATATAATATATACAAGCACAAGTGTAATATGCCCTAAGTAGGAAACATATAAGTGCACACACCTATTTTTGGTACAAGTCATGCAGTTGAAGTTATTTTCTACATTTGGGTCATTGGCTTACATTAGGCTCTTATCGGCACATTTTCCATTCACCTCAAAACTTTCATTATCATCGTTTACTCATGAACACCTTCTATTTTAAATTATTTTAGATTGAGAAGATCTAAATAGGCTAATATTAATAAAATTTAGATTGCATAAGACACATCATAAACTACCTAACTCTAAATTACTTAATAGAGATTGATTTCACTTATTAAATATAGAAATGACTAAAGGGAAAAGGCACTTAGATAACATTCTATTATGTATTTATCACTATATTTTGTATAATCACTTAAATTTTCTCAAATGGCTTTGAGGCTAATCAACTTAGAGAACATGGTGTTAGAATATGCTAGGATTCTATCAAGGAAGCCCAAACATCTATGATATTTGATCTTATCCACTATCTGCTAGAACTGTCTCAATGTGTTTCTCCTATTTTTTCCATAGATCATTGTACTTTCTTATATATATAATTCTTGTGTAATTATTTGACCTTGATCCTATGCATAAATCATAAATTTATCTTCCTTTGCTTTAAAACCCTAGATCCAATTTTGACACTTACTTGACTTGAAAGAAGTGGGGTGAAATATGAGTTGGAAAACCCCAAAATTTGTATGCTAAGTGGTTGAGTGTTTCCTATGTTCTAATAGTTATAAGTGGGTTGAGACCACACATAGTTATCCTACATATGCATATTTATGCTCAATAATGTTCCATTAGAATGTAATGCAACTATTTGGATTTAAACACTGATAACATTAAAATTTGACCTTGCATTAATCTTTAGACTTGGCCTTTATGATTATTATTTTGATGGGTTTTCAAACATGGAGGCTTTTGGATAATGCCTCAAAGGTGTTTAAATATATTTCTTGATTTTCAAGTGGGTTTTCACTGTAATTGTTAATTAGTGACCAATAGAATGATACATTATAATTGCCTTGTATGTATGTGTGTGTATATATATGCCTCTTTGGAATTTTCCCCCATAACCAACACATTAAACATGTATAGTCCAACCCAAAGGAGAGATTAAAATTTGAAAAATATCCATTATAATCTCTAGGACACTACCAACAAAGGTAGACATTGCTAGTAACTACTAACATCTTAATGTTATTGACACTGTTCAAAGAGGGAAAAATAATGATCTATAATATGGTGATAATTTGCTTAGGATTATGTATGTTTTGGCACATACTAGGAATTTCTTACATATGAATGATGAGAAATTGAGTTGGCCAAGTTGATGGATAAGTAAATAGATACGAGAGAATGTGAGTAAGAGTCAAATGTGAATGCATAATACATGCATGTCAAAGATAGGTCAAACATGCTGTTTCCAAGTGTCTAATACCAAATTTAGGTGTCTAAAAATGGCCCCTTTTAGTCTAGTAATGAAAATTTTAGATTAAAAGGATAAAATAAAAAAAATGTATTTATATGTATCCATACTTGATTTTTATAGGTATGTCCAAAATATCCATCTTTATCCATGCAAAAAACTATAAGGAACATGTGTACATTAATTTCCACTCGTGATATAAAATTCTAAATAATCTAGATAATTGAACTATTTGAAAATGAAAATTCAAGGAACAAATACACCTTTGGGTATGTGAATCAAGTTTCTCTTTGTTGAACCCAATTAGATAAATCCATGGGGTGATTATCCCCCAAGGATATGCCATTTCTAAAATCACATATTTAGGATAATGACTCAACCATAATTGGATATGGAGAAATGATAAAAGTTAAGTGACACAAAACCTCAACTACATTGCTCAAAATGTCATCAAAACTCTTTTGGTAGAACCCCAAAACAAGTTTATATGCAAAATTGAAAGTATGTATCAACCACTACAGGTATATTTTAGGTCCAAAATGCTTACACAATATAATTTATCTCATCATAGACTTATAAAAGTGTATGCATGAACTGATTTATGGTCCTCATCTAATCCATTTGTACCTCAATGCCATATAGAATCCCATACTTTATATGCCAATCTACTCAATATAATTAATATAATAAACATACTTAGTTTTACCCATATAAATTTTCTCATAATATCATAAAATCTATCAACTATATCTTATAAATGTGTAAAATGCCCCACATGTCTAAATTTATCAATTTATCCTAATATAAATCACATATTCTAACCCAAAATATGAGCCAACTATTTCTCAAGGCCTAAATATCTAGGACAAGCCCACTAACATGCCTCTATTTTGAGGTGAGAGATGAAGCTTGTGAATCACTCATCTCAAAAGAAAAGAGTTATATGAATCATGTTATGGAGAAAAATCTAATCATGTAAAGCATGTGTGCTAACATGATAAAATATGTGATCATATAGATATTTATCATTCATGCACATATGAAACATGTAACCTAAGGAATAAAAGTTTCATGTCAAGCAGTTATAACAATTAGGAACACAATAATAATTATTGTAGTAAAAATCAATCAAAAATTATCCACATAGAAGATGCATAATAACAATCATGGTATCCCACATGACATAATAATGTATGATAAAAATCATAAAACCACAAGCCAAAAAACCATCATAGAATCACATACATATGCACATAATGTAATGATCATGATGCACATAAGTGTTCAAGACATGCCTAAAATATGACCCAAAACAAACACAACATGGCCATGGCATGGATTAGAGTATCCTTGACATAACTGATGCATAATGTGATAACACATAATCAATACACTCATATATCCACACAAGATAAAGCATCATGTCACACACATCAATGGTCACATAATTATCACACAATATAATGTAGATAAATCATCACACAATATAATGTAGATAAATCATCACACAATGTAATACATAATCAATGATCACACCATGTACCAATCATCAATATCAAACACACATAGAATAAGTATTACTAGTCTACACAATGAATCTATGTCATCATCACACATAAAAAAGTACAATATCCATATAATTTACACCATAAAGAGTGTATGCAAGAATGATCCATATATAAATAATATAAATATCTCAATATGATCAATGGAATGGTCAAAAAAATATATAACCTATAAATTTTATCAAGATTCCCCACACATGTAAGGAATGCCCTACATTTGTACATCTATGTATCATATGTAACATGTGTGTTCTGCATCTCACTCATATATACTATGAAAATCATGTGCATATAAATTGGATATTTTATCTACCATGTATATATATTAAATAACATAAACTAATTATGTAACTAGAAAAACATGTCATGCACATGTCCTAGCTTTGATTTTTTGAAATTTTTGAAATTGAAATATGCTAATATTAGCCAATGTTACCATCAACTAGGATTCTCAAATGTAGGTCCTAGATCTATAAACTTAAATGTCACTTGTCATGGGTGAGGATTAATGTATGTATTTGTATCTAAATATGAGAATCAGTCATACATTGTAACACATCCATAATTATCATTATATCCTATGTGACCATGTGTACATTATGTATATCTACATACCATAGTAACCTACAAACTACTATGTATAGGGGAGTATAAGATGGTGTTCACTGTGGAACATGTAGAGTAGCCTATACAACTAACTTAGGATGTGATAGAATAGGTAATGTCTACTATAGAACCTAAATAAACCTTTGATGTAATAGACATTAAAGAAGTGGTTTTAGAGGAAGATAAACTACCTATATTGGAATTGACTTTGTAGAATGATCTTATGTAGATTACATAACAAGATGTGGTGGAGGTGGTAGAGGAAAGGTCTCTAACTGAATATGTTACTCATATGGAATACCTAGAACTATAATGACTCATTTTTTATAGATATAATTTACATATTTATGTACTAAAGATGGTACCACGCATATCTTATGTATCCATGGACATCCTAGTAACATGTCGAATGCCCCAATATTGGCCAAAACTAAGAACCAATTATCAAATACTGTATGCCCTACCATAAGTGATAACCAAATTCCATCAAAAGGGTTCTATATCTTTCCATCAAATCCTTTAACTATCTTTGTCATACCAACCAAATATTTATGTGTGTACCCAACACTAGAAAGGAATTTAATGGTGTAAATGTTTCCATTTGACACATTATCCATCATAACATTGTGTATGGGATGTGAATCAATGTAAGTACATAAAAAAAATGTGATTTAATAGAATCATCATAAAAAATTATGCTCATTTAAGGTAATTATAGGTATTTATATTGATGTTATTTTAATACCATCTATAACATGAGCCTTTTTGGTCTTGGAAGCATATGAAGTTAGAGTAGGATGCAATTTGTAAGTTGTATGCATCTTAGGGTTAGTCTTGGTTTATTTTTTCACATGATTTGGAAATGGATCATAAAATATCTTAAACTTTACATTATTTTGTGCTATTGGATCTTTCATAGGTGTGTTAATATCTAATATCATTGAACTCAATAACATTGTCCTTAATTATATATTATATCTTATGTCTCAACCCAAATCATATGGTCATAGGGTGTACCATACATAGGTACCAATCATAATATGCATTGACATATAAACTCTAAGGTTGTGCATTATTCACATTAACCTCTATTGGCAGAGGAAGAGTTATGAGATTGCATGCAAGTAGCCTTTGTAATATCTTATGAGGAGGTTCAAATTGTTGTTGTAGGTTTTTTCCCACTATGTGGTTTTACCTACACTATTTTATTTAGCTTTCTTATATTTATTCTAGATCATTAATGAAATATTATCCCACATGCATGAGGATGTTGGGACATGTTTATATTTCACCTATATATGTACCTTTTTTATTGCTTTTTTGGCTACTACTTAGTGAGAGAATTCTAAATGTTCTTTTTCACAACTTTCCTTGTGTGAGATTTCGTATTTCAAGTTATGAGATTTCGCTCTACAAGTTATTCATGCATGCTTCATTGTTTGATTAGTCATGGTGTAATGTGACATGGTATCATATCTATTTTGACAACTATTTGCTATTGAATATTTGTGAGATCCTTACACTGCATTCCTATTATTTTCTTTGATTTTTGTTTTTAAGGTTTTAGTGGGGTTTCTAAAAAACTCATGCAAATATAAATGATGGAGTCTCTATAAAATATTGAAAACACCATTAGATTTAGAGGGTGACAAAATCTTAGGATTCATTATAAACATGACCTAGTCTCGTGATAGCCATTTTCATCCATTTTTGGAGGGTTTTAGGTACTTTTCTTAGTTTTCATGCATATCTGTACCACCAAAGTATTTAATAAAAAAACACTTTCTAGGTTATTTTGGGTTTTCAAAAAGTTAGTGGGTTATTATCACTTTTTGGAGAAGATAAGTGGTTTATTTTAGATCTAAAGTTTTTTATGTAGGTTTTCACCCTTCTAGAAAACATCTAAACACTTAGGTTTTTTTGTAAATATTTATACCATCATCCTCTATCTGCACTAGTGTGTGCTCCACACCTTTGCACCCAAGTTAGCCAAACTACTTGACCTTTCATCATGTGTCAACGTAATTGACCATACCTTCATGCTTTTGTGAGCCAACTAACTAGCCTTGCCTTATGTAGTGACATGGTTGCCCAAGCACACATATTTACATGGCTTCACAAATACACATCTTGCAGGTCATATAGTTATCATGACCCTATGTGCACTTGTGATACATTCCTCTTTGGATTTACACAACCATAGGCCATCTAATCACCTTGACCTTGCATGCATATGTGATGTGTACCTCTACTTACCCATGCCTATGTGGTTTATCTCATCATGTTGACCCTATGTGCACATGACATGGCCTGCCATCCCCACTTATAACCACATGGTGACTTTTGAGAATATGTCAAATTTGAGTAGGTGAAGTGTGACACTATTCATTTACAAAAAAAGTGCATTATTAGGTTGATTTCACTCACCCATTAATCACATCAATAAAAGTGAGAGAGGGGGGAGCACTCACAAAAGGCCTTAGCCCCCTAGTCATATGGGAAATTAGCTCTTATTAGTACCCAACCCAAAGGGATTCAATTTTCCTTGGAAACTTGTTTATAACTATTTACACACCCAATTTTTTTGAAATTTGTGTATCTTATTTTTTCCACTATTATTGCCACCTAAATTTTCATGCAAGCAAATCTTAAAATGGCTATAAATTTTGATTGGTAATTCTTTTTTTAGTCTCATCTTCTTCAAAAGTGCCTAAATTTTTTTGCTTTATGCATTGGTGGTGTTTTTGGGCCCTTAAAATCTCTCTTATTACCAATTATTATACACTCTTGGATGCATTATCAACTGATCCTAACATCCTTCCATTTATTTCATACTTATGCATAATTACTCAATATGCATTCTCGACTGTGTTCGACATCTACACAAGCATAATTGTATTTGAAACTTTAATAGGGGTCACTTTGATAATTCTAAGGGGGTACTATGTGGTTTTGTGTACTTTTATTTTATGCATTTATTCTTTCCTTTCTGCAACAACCTATTTTTACATTATGGATTCAAGTCAAATAAGTCCACTCACATCGTTTAACTATCATGAATGGAAATACAGAATGGAAATCATTTTTAAATTCAAGGGTTACCATATAATTATAATGTCACTGAGACTGGAATTACAATAGTATAAATGCAAATAAAATGATTAAACTACTATGATAAAGTTTGTGGACTACTATGTCTTTCCACCCCTCCTGATCTACTCTTTCAAATAAATTTTTTTGAAACACCTACTCAAGTGTGGACCACTTTGGGAACACTCTTTGGGAAGTAGGATGTGATGAGAGGCCATGAGATGGAGAATGAGCTCATTAGTCTAAACCTAGATGACTATGACACTCTATGAGAATTTTTCACCAAGTTAGACTTCTGAGGTTACAATTGAAAGAATGTGTAATTGACAAGAAAGACAAACAACTTATTATGTTGAAACTCTCCAAACTAGGTCCAGAATATTCTATTTTTGTATCCGCTTTACATGCCACAAAAAGTGATCTTGGAGCTACATGAAAGATTCCTTATTTAGATACATTTATTTCCAACATGATTCAGGAGAAAGATAAGTTGATACAGATGGGCATAGTGAAGTCCTCAAAATCTCATGCACTTTTTGCTAATAAATAAAATGATTCAAACCATAGAGAAAAGGAACATAAAAAAAAGGATCACGAGAAGGATGTAGATACTCACACATCCAAATCCAACCATGAGATCTCTTCTTACATTTCTAAGCCTAATAAATATTGGATCAAATGTGGGTTTTGATTAGGAAAGCATGATGAAATAATTTTTTTGAAGAAGTATATTGACTAACTAACTAAGGTGCTTGAGAAGCACAACATCAGTGTTCTTGATTATACCAATCAGAATTCATCAACCCATAAATCCTATAAGGAAAATGACCATGTTAATGAGAAGGCAAAAGAGAATAGTAAGGGGAAAACAAATGGTAAGGCTCTAGTTGTTATTTATTCTCAGACTCCTACATGGGTCATTGACTCTGGTGCTTCACATCACATGGCCTCTTCAGAGATAGAGTTCAGTTTCTTGGAACCATATGACATGCCCTTTATAAAATTGGGTGATGACACTTCCAAAAAGGTTCTCGAAAGAGGGTCTATTAAAGTGAGTGGTAGAACATTCAATAATGTTCTAAGTTTTCCCCCACTTTCAACTAATCTCCTATTAGTTTACTAGATCACTCACCCTAGTCCAGTCATGCGAGTTGAGTTCACTCCAAATTTAGTGTATGTTATATAGTTGCATAGTGATAATATTTTGGTAGTGGGAATGGTTGATCATAAAAATTGGCTATATAACTTCTCACACTTTGATCCTAAATCTCCTTTAAATTCTTCTTCTTAGGACTCATCTAAACTTGATGACACTTCTAAGTCTAAGATCACTTCTAATTATGATGACTCTTATTCTAATACAAATGACTACAATAATGATGTGGACACACCTCCACCATCTCCTTGTCACCTTTTAGATATTGAGGAGTTATATTTTGATCAACCCATCTCTAGTAACTTTAGACATTAAAGGGAACACATATATTTAACTAAGACACATCAGATAATATGCAAACTATCCCATAATTTTAGGGCACTCAATAGTCCTTCATTGCCTCTACTCCTATTGTACCATCATTACATAGAGTAGTTGGCCAATTAGGTACATGGTGAACACATTAACTATTCCAAGGTGATCCACTCTTCACTACATCTACTTTTGATCCACAATCACTTCTAGGAACTTCCTTGTAGGATAATAGATGGCTATAGACAATTATAGACTCTTATGGGGATTTTTATCTCTTTTCTCTCTTTTGGGGAGGACTTTTTTCTTATGGGTTTTCAATTTTTATCTACTTTATGGGAGTTACATTGTCATTGGGGACCTCATTAGGCCCTGTTGCTGGGATCTAGTTATTCTACCCACCTAATATATGCTTAAGGTGGGTGCTAGTGTAGGTTTTCTTACACTATATGGTTTTACCTACATATTCTTATTTATCTTTCTTAGGTTTACTCTAGGTCATTAGTGAAATATATTCCCACATGCATGAGGATGTTGGGACATGTCTATATTTCACCTATATATGTACCTTTCATATTGATTTTGTGGCTAATGCTTAATATAGAATTTTATGTAGAGACATTAGGGAAAAGACTCAAAATCCTAATCTTATAACTTTATTATTTTGTACTCCAATGAGTTGGTGCTTCTTTTGAATCCTTAAACCTCCACTTTGGGGATTTCTATAATATTTCATACGCTTTCTAGCTCTTTGATGCATGTACTATGTCTAACTTGATTTGAATCCTATTCTTATCTATCCTAAAACCCTTATTTTCACCTTAAGTTCACTATCCATCTCTATATATACATTATCCTAAATCTTGCCCTTTGTTCCATTCACTACTTCTTAGCCCTGTCATGCTTCACTATCACAAATCTTGATTTGGAACTTAGGTAAATAAACTCATCATGTAAATGATCTCTCCTTTTTGACAATATTTTCAATTAAACCTTTCATAAGCCTTTTTTTAACCTCAATAACCATCCACACTTGTCAAGCTCATTCTTGTTCCTACTCCCTTATAGCCCTTTCTAATGTAAACATCCAAGGTTTGAATAATTCATACATTTTTTGAGATAGACATTAGTATTTTTAGACACCCTTTTTCATCCTTTAGCTTCATCCAATGTCTCTAGAATTGATTCTCAACTTAGGTCATGTTTTGTTCACAATAACTTCTCCAATTAGGTCTCCTATAAGCTTTCAATCCTGTAACTCTATGTTTTCCTCATTTTGGTCTTCAAACATGCCTAAACTTCCAAAAGACTTTTTATTCACCTTCAGGGTATTAATACCTATCTTGACACATATTTTTAGGTTCTAGATCCTTCTGCATATACCTAAATGAGCAAATGGTCATGAAAACCCTATATAAGGACTACGACTAGGCTGAGATATAGAAATTTAGATTTTATTGGGTAAAAACAAGTCCTCAATGTCAGATAAGGGTGAAAAAGTTCTATATGATTATAACACACTCCAATTCATTGAATTATAACTTCCTAAGACCACCATTTTTCTTGAACCCATCATTCTTTTGAACTTGACTATGCACACAGTGTCCACCTACAAAATATTCACACCAATGACTGGAAATCACACCAATTTTGTGAATTATGATTATCAAAAGACTTCCAATTCTTTAATGACCTATATATTAATTCTCCTACATTATACAAGGAGTCTTTAGTCCTAAATCACCATAGAAAACCTTCAAGAGAGGAATACAATAACCTGGGTGCTTGACATAATAGGGTATGTTATAATGGAAAATTTAAATGAAATTGCTCTCTCATTAGAATTTGGGCACCCATATTAACTTATCTCCTTGGGTGAGATTATGCCGCCATGTCTTGAACCTTAGTATTGATGAAAAATTCTTCAGTCACCCTTACTCCTCTCATTTGTGACTATGTATAGGGATACTTACCTAGATTGTGACAATAGGTTACTTAGAAAGAGATGAGTCAAACACCATCATTATTCACTAGAATTAAATACCAAGTTTTCATACAAGAACAAGTACTTTATAGGCATCACAATATTCCATGCTTTCATCTAACCCATAACACTGTATTAACATTTAATCAAGATCATTGTTGTACTAATATGTCTATAGTTGTCCTAATAAAGCATGTAGGTAGGGAAACCCTATGATTTTGGCTTTTATATTTTATAATCTGACAAAAAACTACTTCAAGATTCATATTCCTTCATCCAAACTTAAGACTGAACAAGCAAGGTTATTTTTTTATAACATTAAATTATCATAGGACCCAAGGTTGCCTTTTTTGACTATAGTTTCCTACTCTAAACCTATATAACATTCATACCTAGGGACTATATACACATAGCCTTCATGGCTCATATAATACCATGTACATGCATAAAGAATAAAACACAATAATTTAAAGGGAAATACATACTAACAAAAATATAACTTCATTCCTTTGATTCAATATTCATTATAATGCAACCTAGAGATGGACTGTTGCATCCTTTTGAGAGGTTTTTTTGAGTTCCCTCATTATTTAATCCCCTTATTTATTATTATAGACCTCATCTCTCTATTATATGCCATCCTAAACTTTAAAAAATGACTTTTCCTCTCTATTTCAATGCAGGCTCTTGGTAGTTACATCCAACCACCTTCACATAACTACCTCAATGTACAAGGGGAATTTTACACTTCAAATAATTTGTCTTCAGACCTAGACATAGAATGTATTCAAAACATTGTCTCATAACTTGTATGACCCCTAAAACCAACTTTATTTATCTAAACACTCCAATACCTTTATTCTAGCCTCTTAGGCTCACTTACAATATTTAAATTTTCAAATTCTTGGTTTTGGAGGGAAAACTCCAAACTCTCCCAATATTCACTCATAAGACTCTAAAGGTCTCCAAATGACCTTAAAAACATGAATGGACCTTGAAAGGTATCTTTACACACAATAAAACTCAAAACTTGACCTATGTTGACTCCTTAGGACCAAAACACAAAATTGATGTCTTCTTGCCTTAATACTGCTGTATCAGAATGCTAAATGTTCTTTTTCATAACTTTCCTTGTGTGAGACTTTTTTTTTTAGGTTATGAGATTTCAATCTATAGTTTATTCATGCATGCTTTGTTGTTTAGTTGATAGTGGTGTAATCTGACACAAAATAACCATGTAAACTTTCTTCTTTGTGAAGCTAATAAGACAAGCCTAATTTATATTAATTTTTGTCTTAGTCTCATTCATAGTCTCATTTGTATTCTATTTTTAATTTGGTTTGATTTTAAACTTGTAATTTTTAGATGTTGGAAGATTGGACCCATAATTTAGCTTATTCATATCAAGAATATTAACTTCATGATCTTTAACTTTATGGCAAATCATTGAAATATTGAAAGAGTTTTAACATAATGGACTCATGAAACAAAGAAATTAAGTTTTCCTTGAATATGTCTTAAAATATGTTATCATCCATAGGAATTATCATTTTTGAGAGTATATTATTATAATGAATCAAATAATATTTGATGGACTCATTAGGTCCTTGCCTAATTTTTGTAATTTAAACACATGATATTTTTTCATTGACATTGATAGAAAAATGTGATAAGAAATGATTAGCTAAAGGATTGAAGGTATGTAATGATTGGAAATAGATGTCATAAAACCATCATGAAGTATAGTCCTTAAAAATCCTTGGAAATAACTTGGAAAAAAACTCATCATTGGATGTAAAGTCCAAACATGTTGCGTGAATGGATTTGAGATGTTGTTCTGGATCATGTTTACCATCATACAATGTAAGCTTAGGTGAAAAAATGATTTAGGTAAAGGATGATCATAAATATTTAGGGCCAATAGGTTTTATAATAATTCTTTTAAATCAATAGAATGCCCCACTCTAGAAGAACCTTGTTATAATTGTAGAACCTTAGCTTGAAGATCAAGAATAGTTTACACTATGGTTTTAGTAGTAGGCATAAAATATTATGTAAAAATAGATGATGTTACATGAGTATCCATACTATAAGGCACACAATAAAAAGGTAAATTAGTGACTCTAAAATGTAAATTAGTGTCATTAAAAAGTTCAACATTTTATTCCTCAAATGCAGGTTCCTTAGTAATAGTTTTCATTTCATTTCTAGTTACATGTAATAATCATCAACCATGTGTGGATTTTTTTAAGCTATTCAATTAATTCCATTTGATTTATGTCATATAATTTATTATGAAAATAATGATAATAATTTCACTTATTATCTTCTAAATCAATTATATTTTCATTTATGATTATGCGAACACAAATAAAAATAAAAAATTAGATCCAAACTCTAATGTAGGAGAAATCTAAAACCCTAGGAATGAAAGAGTAAGCCTAAGAGGAGACCTAGGGTTTTTCAAACTCAAGAAAAATATTTAGTTAACCATGATTTTTAACTTATTTTTTATTTAGGAGATCTAAATAGGCCAAAACTATTGAAATTAAAATCATATAAGATATAACATAAACTACCCAAATCTGAATTGCTTAACAAAGATTGATTTGAACTTACTAAATATAGAAATGACAAAGGGAGAAGGAACTTAGTTGATATTTTATTTTTTTATTACTCATTAATTATGTGTATTCACCAAAAATGTTATAAATTTTATTTATGATTGTTCATCTCACGAAAAAATTGTCAGAGTCTACCAAGACAATGTCAGTGAAGCCCAAATACCTGTGAAACTATCTTATCCACTATCTACCAAAATTATCCCTATGTATTTAAAAATTTTTTCTACCTCATATCACTATGACTACATGTATAGATGATTGATGTGTAATTTATTGACCTTGATCACGTGAGTAGCTCCTAATTTTGTATTCCTACTTTGAAAACTTATCTCCCTTTTTGACACTTGTTTCACCTAAAATAAGGGGGATAAAAGATATGTTTAAAAACCCTAACCACTCCTCATTGAGTGGTTGAGTTTTGATTACATTAAAATACTCTGAAGAGGGCTTAAACCACATGTATTTATCCCACCAATGTGTATGTGTGATAAATAGTGTTACACTAGAGTGAAATAAAGATCTTTAGCTTTTGACACTTAAAAATATGAAACTTTGACCTTGCGTTAGTGTTCAAACTTAGTATTTATGACTATTTATTTGAGGGGTTTTCTAATTTATATTATTTAAGATAATGCCTTAGGGTGTGCAAATGGATTTCTCTAAGACCTTAGGATTATCTTATATAAATAGATGACTCTTTAGAATTTCCCCCAATATTTAACATGTGAAATGTTTATAGGCTAACTCAAGGGAGAGATTGAAAGTGAAAAAGATCCATTAGAAGTTTTGGGACACTTGGTAAAGGGGGACATTGCTAGTAACCACCAACATCTATTTTTTATCACTATCTAGGGAAGGAAAAATATCAATCTAGAATATGATGATTGAATGCTTAGGATTATACATTGTTCTAGCATAGACTACAAATATCATGCATATGAATGATGACAAATTGGGTTATCCAAGTTGATATAAAATTAAATAGATAGTAGAAAATGTGATCAAGAGTCAATTGTTCATGTACATGAAATGTATGTCAAAGATAGGTCTAAACTTATGTTTCTAAGTGATTAATACCATATTTAGGTGTCTATGCCTCCATATGTAATTTTTTTCCTTATAATACTTAAACACACTCTTAATTTTTTATTGATGTGTGTTTCTTGAATTTTGATTACCTTGATTAGTGTTTTATGGTTTGAAAGTTGTCATGATCACTAACATGTTGTATAATTATGCTCATGTCGATTGTGGGTCCTTTATTCCATCATGCCTTATTTTCCTATGCCTTAATTAGAATAATTCACACTTTTCCATTGTCTACATTCACGTGAAGTATCCTAATTTGAATTCAAATGATCTTATATGTATATATGTATTTTAATTTCTATTAATCTATAGATTTTATTGAGATGTGTGTGGCTGATTTATGGCTAACATAACCTTTACTTAAGTCATATTCTATTTTTTATAGATTTATATTTATAGCAGGGTCATCCTAGGAGTCTCCATAGAATAAGGTATATATAGGAGGTAAGGATTAAGAAATAATCATAATATTTAAAATTCTAATATATTATTGAAGTTGTCCCCTCAAAGTGGATTAAACATATTATTCATTATTTTTCTCTTATTTAAATCACATTATGATCGATTGCTATGATTACTTTTGTGGTATATTAATTTCATTATAAGTGGTATCAAAGCTTTAATTCAGGCAAAAGTGTGGTCAAAACCCTAATTTTGAATAATCACCCATATATCAAAAACTATTGTGGGGGTTGCTATAATATTTTTAGTGAAATTAAATACAAAGAAGATAAAATCCAATTTTTATATTTATTCAATTATTTTTGAGCGAGTTATTATAATTTTAGGGGTTTTATAAATTTTATCTACAAGCCACAATTTAAGGACTGTTCTAATTTATTTACATTTAATTTTTTTTTGTTGAAATCTAGAGGGGTTATGTTAAATTAAATTTTTGATTTGAGGCCAAACTAAGTTTGAAATAGTTTTGTTGAAGTTTAGTCAAAGGTGATTTTTTTGGTAATGTCAAACAATTGTATGGTAGGACCACACACTAGGGACCAAGGGAAAGGTTTTGAAACTTAAAAACATTCATAAAAAAGGAGATGGAATCATTGGATATTAAATTATAGGGTTTTATTCGACATATGAAAAAGTGAGATAGCTTGAGTATGGTGTGAAAAACATACAATATAATATGTCTAGTAAAGGAGATGTGGAAAAAATCAATCATCGATTGGATGAGCTTGAGTAGAGACTCGATAAAATTTCAAGTTTACGATTAAATCTATAAATTTAGCCACACTTCACTAATCCTCAGTCCACCCAATGAGGATATTTTAGTAAAACCAATGTAATCCCTAATACATCACAGCATTTGGTAAGTTCCCATTTAGGGCCATGACACGTGATACCAAAATTAGAAATGTGTAAATTTTATGGGAAGGATCTAGTCACTTGGATCAACCAAATGGATTTTTTTGATGTACATCAAATCTCATGTGTTTAAAAAGTGGTAATGGCATACTTATATTATAAATTTAGTTGGTATTAATGGATTTTTAGCTCAAAAGAAGAAAAAGATTCACAATATCCATTGGACAAATTTTATTGATGAATTTGAATTTAATTATTGCAATAACATGATGGAGAATTAATTTAGTTAGTTAGAAAAATTGTGCCAAACAATATCTATCAAGGATTATATTAAGCACTTTCATAATATATCCCTGCAAGTCGATATAATGACATATTAAAATTTTAATGACTTATTTCTTGGTAGGATCAAAGATCACATCCAACATGAATTTTACATGTTTAATTTGATTTCTATTTTTGAGGCTATTATCATGGCATGCATTTTAGATGAGAGGAAACTAGTGACTAAAAGGAAGCCATTCACAAGTATATGAGATAGTTACACTCAAACAAAATCATTTCCTTATCCTACCAAATTAATTACTTAACAAATTGAAGAAAATAGGTTAAAATGGTTATGTTTTAACTGTAATAGCAAGAAAAATGAAGGACATTAGTGTGTGGAAAAAAATGTTTTACATTGAAGGTGATAATGAAGAAGAAGAGGATGAAGATGTATCACATGAGGCTGAAAATGAGCTAGAGGAGGACTCAAAAGAAACCCAAATATATATTTCTTTCCATGTACTTTCAAGAATTAACACTTCACAAACCACCAAGATAGTGGGTTTTATGAAAAAATAGAAGGTGACAGTATTATTGACTCAGAAAATACTCATAACCTCATCAAAAATAAATTGGTTTTATGCTTAAAATTTTATATCTATCCAACTCTAGAGTTTTAAGTGATGATTGCATATGGTGTCAAAATTAATTATTCCAAGAAATTCCATATTTTTAAACACTCCATGGGAGAATTTCAACTATATATTCCTATGTTTTCCATTATTATGGGTGGAACAAACATCATGTTAGGAGTCCAATGGTTGATTACCTTGGGAATGATTGAGATGGATTTCCAAGAGTTATTCATGTGTTTCCATTTAGAGGGAAGGAAATTTCACTTACGTGGGTTATATGAAAAGACCCAAAAATTAGTGACTTCTCATTAGATTCAAAAGATTATAAAAAATGGTGAGAAAGGGTATGTGGCTTAACAATTTTAAATAAAGGCACAAACAATAAAGGGGTATATACCATAATACTTGCATGTTATTTTAGAAGATCATTCAATAATTTTTTGAGATATGTTGAAAGTAATTCCTCCCAAAAGGGATCATGATCATGCCATTCAACTAGTGCTAGGGTGGCATCCATACAACATCGAGCCTTATAGTAACCCATATGTATAAAATAATGAGATTGAAAATATGGTATAGGAGATGTTAGAAACATGGATTATCTATTATAGTCAGAGTGTTGATTCCTCTCTAGTGGTGATGGTGCATAATAAGGATGAAACCTATTACATGTTTCATGAATACAAGGAAATCAACAAGTAAAACATCAAAGATAGGTCCCCTATTACTAAAATTGATGATTTGGTAGATAAATTACATGGTGTTATTTATTTTATAGAACTTGATCTTCATTATAGGTATCATCAAATCAGAATTAGAGATGAGGATATTCATAGGAAAATTTTCATAACCCATTAGGACCATTATGAACCTATGGAAATGCCTTTTGGCCTCACTAAATCTCCATCTACATTTTAGAGTTTGATGAACTCTATTTTTTGTCCATTTCTATGGAAAATTATCTTAGTGTTCTTTTATGAAATTTTAATTTGCATCAAAACATGGGAGGAACACCTACATCATGTGAATCAGGTTTTGGATGCTCCTGAAAAACCCTTATTTATGCCAAGCCTTCCAAATGCACTTTTGGATAAAATGAGGTTGAGTATTTAGGTCACATTATTTCAAAAAAAGGTTTTAAAGTTGGATAATCAAAATATCAAGGATCTGGTAGATTGGAAAGTGCCTATAAACCTCAAAAACCTCTAAGGATTCTTGGGGTTCACAAGTTACTATCATCTTTTTTTACAAAAAATATGACATCATAACACCATTCATAATATTTTTGAAGAAGTAATGCTTCCATTAAAATGGGGTAGCCTCTTGGGCATTTGAGAATCTAAAGAAGGCCATGTGCACTACCCCAAATTTAGTTACTTTATATTTCTAAAAAATAATCATTGTGGAATGGAAAGTGCCTATAAACCTAAAAAACCTCTAAGGATTCTTTGGGTTCACAAGTTACTATAATCTTTTTTTTTATAAAAAAAAGACATCATCATAACACCATTCATAATATTTATGAAGAACTAATGCTTCCATTAAAATGAGGTAGCCTCTTAGGCATTTGAGAAGCTAAAGGAGGCCATGCGCACTACCCCAAATTTAGTTACTTTATATTTCTAAAAAATAATCATTGTGGAATGTGACGCTTCAAGATATTACATGAGAACATTAGTTATACAATAAAGATGATACATGTACTTTTGGAGTGTAAAAAATAAAAGGTAGTAGTTTTCTAAAACCTATTATGAAATGATGTCCATCCTTCATGCTATAAAATAATGGAAATCATACTTTATGGGAAGGAATTTTAACGTGAAGATGAATCATGATAGTCTAAAATAATTCTTTGAATAAAGGTTATCATCATAATAGCAATGATAATAGGTTAATACGATGTTGGGATATGAATTTGAGATTGTGCAAAATAAAAGAAAGGATAATTTTAGGGTTGATGCATTATCTAGGAAGGATGAGTCCAAAGATGCAATATTGTGTGTCATGTCCATATTACATGTAGATTATCTAGATGAATCAAGATTAAAATGGGAGAATGATGTAGTTACATAAGATATTATTCAAAATATCCAACATAAATTAGGAATGTCAGATATTTTTTTTATGGAAAGGGGTTATTTTCTAGTATAAGTATAGGTTGTACCTATGAAAAAATAAACCCTTAAGCATAATGTGCTTATAAAAATACATATGTCTTTGATAGGTGGGCATTCATAATTCTTAACAAACTATCATAGAGTCAATCAAGATTTATTTTATAAGTTTTAAAATGGAAAGTCTATAAATTTGTGGTGAAATGTATAATGTGTTAGTATAAAAAAGGTGAGATATAAAAGACACTGGGTTTGTTGCAAACTCTATCTATTCCTAGCTAGAGGTGGGAGGAGGTTTTTATGGATTTCATTACAAAGCTTTAATAATCTAAAGGAAAAGATGTCATCATGGTTATTTTAGATAGGATCAACAAATATGCTCATTATCACATCCATTTGTAGCAATTACATTAGTATCAACATTTACAGATATAGTTCAAAAGCTCCACAGGAACCCAAATATCATAGTAAGTGATTATGATCCTATCTTTATCCATAATTTTTAGACCGAGCTATTCTAATATTTTGGTACATAACTAGCTCTTAGATCATCTTATTATACCCAATTTTATGGGAAAATAGAGGTGGTTAATAAGTTAAAGGAGGGTTATATTCATTTAAAAAAAAATAAAAATAAGAGAGATGGGTTCAATGACTAAACATAGTAGAATGGTGGTATAACACTTCTTTCCATACCTCATCCAAAATGTCTCCATTTTTTACACAATATGGGTACCATCCACCATCGATCACCTCATATTTGAGGGTATATTTAAAGTTTTATCAATAAAAGAACATATTAAACACCATTAGGAGGTACTCTCCAATCTTAAAGAGAACTTGGAATTGACACAAAATTGTATGAAGCAACAAGATGGACAAAACCATAGTGGAAGACCATTTGAAGTTGTATATTAGGTTTTTATGCATTTGTATCCATATAAGAAAATCCTTTTGAAAAAAATAATATGGATAACAATATCACCTAATTACTATGGACCTTATCAAGTCTTGTAGAAGATTGGTATTGTAACATACAAACTAGAATTACCTCACTAAAAAGCAGACATCTAGTCTTCCATTTTTCATCTTTGAATGTATTCAAATAAATATATTCAACCAAAAAAATATATCATAGCTTGATGATTATGGAAGAATATTTTTTAAACTTGAAGGATTACTTCAAACACACAATATGAGGATGGAGATTATAGAGTATCTGATCAAGTGAAAGAATATGGACAATGAATATGCGACATGGGAGGATAATAAATCCTATAGAAGCATCCAATCATCATTAACAGGAAGGAAAATGTTAATTTTAAGGGTATGGGAATTATATTCCCTTAACCTATAACATGTATTGGGATATGTGTGGAAAAAAATAACTAGCATAACCTTTAATTAATTCATATGCTAAAATATATAACTTCATAATGGTATTAGTGTTAGCCTAGGCAGTTTCATAGCATAATTAGAGTATATATAGAATGTATTGGTTTGTATTTTATCATTATAATGTATTTTTATTCTTATTATAAGGTTGTGAAGGTTTCCACATCGAAGTGACTTAGTCATATTATTCATTATTATGCTCTTATTTTAATCATATAGTGATCTATTATTGTGATTATACTTTAGTGGTATATAAATTTCATTACACTAGTTATTTTAATACATGAAACTAAAAACATCATAATAAATTATCAAGACTTATCAAGAAGCTCACACATTTTTTACTTATTCCACTCTCTATCTATTAAAGGCTTGTTGATGCATACTTATACCAAAATAAGAACATTATATTAGTGCAAGTGCATACAATTTGTTTTACTAACCTACATTTCATGAGGATAAGGATGGGAGTTATACATACACATGGTATTCTTGTTGACATGCATGAGTCTTGAGTACCAAACTATACACATATTTTAACAGTAGGATGAGGGCTAATTGAGGTAGGCCTTTCAACCAATTTTTTTTATGTCATATTAATTTAAAAATGAACTCAAGAAAAGGAGAAATAATTTTTACATATTTGTGCATCTTTATTATTTTCAAAGAGGTTTGTAAGGCTTAACTGCTAATGAATGGTTTCAAAATGTTTCAGGCCACATGTATTTATATAGCCATTTTTAAGAAGGGGTCTATTTTTGGGAGGATGTAGGTGTTGTATCATATGATATTGGTATTTTTATTATTAATATGTATGATTTTGGTCACTTTATACTTTTTAGATGATTTGATGCACTATTAAAAAACTTATTGTCTAACATTCTCAATCTCTATTAAAACTTAGGTAATTCAAAATTAGGTACACATCTCTATCTTCCCTTTTTAATTATCACTTACTCAAAGATTTTAATTCATTTTAATTATTTGGATAAGTTAGCTCTTTATTTATTTTTTACATTATCATATTAGACCTATCTTATCCACACTCACCCCTGCCCTTGCCCTTACATCCACCTCCTCCCCTTCCACTCATTTTTATGTGGTTGGGGTATTGAAAAAATATGTATCCTCCACATAAATGTTTTTGTTGAACCCTTATTATATTGAATATACAAAATTAGGTTTTTATGCTCTCTTTACCTCACATTTTTTATTGTGGTTATTTTAGATTTGATTTATCTAGGGTTATTATTTCTTATTGTGGTATTATTAACCATATGTTCTTGCATATTACCTCTATTACAATATTATTCTATTTAAGAAAGATAAATATAAGACACCTATAAGTAAAAGTGGTAGATTAAGTGGTAAACATATTAATTTGGTTCATATTTATTTGTTTGGTCTTTATGATTGTTTGAAAAAAAATGGTGAATATTGATGACCTTCCTATTCCTTTATTTATGATAATTCAAATGGTACAAATGTGAATGATGAAAATGAAAATGAAAATGATGTTATATGATTGTATTTATAATGCTTTTGATGATAATGCTTTGTATGACAATACTATGAATGAAAATGGTTTTAATGGATATCAAAACATATATATTGAAAAAGTAGATAAGTAAATAATAAAATACTTGTTCAATTTTGACAAAATATAAATGAACATCTTGAAGAATTGAATGAAATACTACTTATCTTAAAATAAATAAAAGAAAAAATTTTAGCTAAGGACTATGTATTTGAAGATGCACATGTTGAAAATGATCCTTTGAGTTCCTCTATTCTATCTATTATAGGTTATCCGTTTACATTAGGTATCAATGTTATTACTATTATTGCTTATACTCTTATGCCTCTGCCTATTTCTTATAATTAAGTTATTATGTCTACCTATTCTTGGATTAATGCTTATTTTATACCTATTAGTTATAATTTTTTTTAAAATATATATCTTTTGGTCATGGTATTTCTCAAAACAAAATAATGTTCTATTTATATATGTTAATTCTTCCACTTTGCAATATGCATTCACTAAAAAAACTAATCAAGATATGTAAGTGTAAATTTAAAAAAAAATCACAAGGATCTATGAAATCAATCCATGTAGTTAATTATCATGATATATTACTCAATCCATTAAATTATGAGGTTATTGTCTAACATTTACGTACTAATTTCATTATACCTAAATTTTAATTATTAAAACATGTAAAATAATTCTATGTTTCATGTTTTGATTTTGTACAAAATGATAAATTTTTTACCAAGCTTTTCCCTTGAAGCATCAAGGATTATGGATTGGATTGGTTTTATGCCCCACATGGGGCTCCATGTGTTACTTCAATTATTTTTTGTTAGTTTCTTAGCTCATTTTTCAATCAACATTAG
>JARHVA010000514.1:2220000-2267500 GCA_037957365.1 Torreya grandis | reverse complement strand
TGGCATTATTACACTATTGATATAAATCATGGTACAAAACCTACATTATAACTTTACAATTTTCAAGATCTCCTTTTCAATAGGCAATGACTTGTATTTATAGGCTTAGGAACTAACCCCAACTCAAGATGAGTTAAAGTGTAATTTAAACATGAAATGGGTTCAAACCTAATATAAGTGAGTTAATTAACACTAGTAGAGTCAAAAGGTGTCAAGAATTAATGATTTGCAATGAATAGGCATGGGTGAGATATTTTCAAATACTTGAAAAATCATAAAAGGTATCATAAAAATCTAGGACATTTCATATTTTTGAATTTACTTTTTAAATAATTCATTAATTACACATGGATAATTCAACTAGGCATATAATTTGGTTTAGCTAGTTAATTAATTTTGATTAGTCATTTTAACATTTTCAAGATTTCATTTTATGTCCATGTGACCCACTTAGTAGGTCCATAGGCCAAATCACATGTTATGATGCCACATGATGAAATAGAGATCAATCTATGAGAGTTTTTATTGCTCATAGTAGGATACCCCAATTAGGGATGTCTCAACATGATTTTAAGCTTTGATGACTGATGCAAAATCAAATTTGGGACATTCAATGATTCCTAGGCTTAATTTGAAAAGGTTGGTAGGAATAAGTCTGAAGTCCAGTCGAAAGCCATTGGTGGCCAATTTTAAGTGTCTATAGTTTGCCCCTATTTGGGAAGGCATTATAATCTATAATCACAATAACATCTTATGAAATAATGAAAAGGTCCTATATGCTTATGACTTTAACAAAAATGGATGAACTGTAGGTGCCCCATCAAGGGAGTGGTTAGTAAAGGGGTCGACAATTAGTCCCTCAAAAGGAGGAAATGATTGGACTAAAAGATGAAATGGGTTAGAAAAGATTGATTGGCCCATAGGTAGTGATAATTAGTGGCAAATGGAGCTACCCCAGTAAGGGTAGATAAATAGGATAATTTTCTCATAGGCATTTATAATCATCAGCATAGGTGGGATAAAAAAGGTAATGATTTTACCAAAGGTGGTTATAATCATCGAAAAAGGCTTAGGGTAATAAGAGAATTATTTTCCCATAGGCAGTTATAATCATTAAAAGGGAAAAATATGATTTGACCATAAGTGGTTATAATCACTTGTAGGATAAAAACATGCCCCAATTGGGTGGATAGAGATAATGGTCTACCCAAAGGTGGTTATAATCATTAACCTAATGATAAAATGCCCCAATTGGGCATAATAAAGAGAATTATTTACCCAAAGGTAATTATAATCATCAACACTCAAATGGATGGAAAACACAATGATTTGCCCAAAGGTGGTTAGAATAATTAACAATGCAAGTGGGATGGTATATAATTATTTGCCCAAAGGTGGTTATAATCATTATACCCTGATAGTGGCAAACATGATATGGAATATGATGGGAAATTGTTATAGAGGAGAAAGATGAACTTGGGCAACTAGATAGTAGGGAGATTCTCATCTGAACTAGCAAGGAAGAAAATTATTTTGTTTTTTATTTATTATATGTAGGATATGATTTGGATTAGATCAAGAATGTTGCTGGTGACAAGGAGATATATCATTGCCTCATTTCTATGTAGAATCTCTAATCTAATTTTTTCTATAGCACATAATGGTAGGAATCATGATAGAACACCATAATGACTTAGCTTAAATATGCATAAAGACTAACATGTGATCCAATAAACAATGGAAAATAATTCACCAATGATAAAAACCATGATGATAATGTTGATGTATTAATATAGATGGATTCAAGAATAATGTGCAAGGAATCACCCAATGAATGCATATATATTGAATTAATGCACAAAAATAAATCAAACAAACAAACAAGTAAAACACCAAGAAACCAAAGAAACAAAACAAAATAAATAAAGAAAAATAAGATGAAATAAAATAAATGGTTAATCATAATGTTAGGACAAACAACATGACACAAACAATATGATGAACATTGCCCCTAGACCAAAAGAGACAATGAAACAAATAGACAAAATGGGGGAATAAAAGAAAAGGAAGGGGGTGGCTGAGCTATCTCTATATGCACTAGGTAAGTGGATGCTACCTACATAGTTCCTTAGATGTAAGATCTAATAAAAACTTTAGGCCAAATGTAGTTCTCTTAGGAAATGGGATAGGAGAAAATGATGACAAAGAAAGCATGATGAGTGTTATAGAAGAATATGGGAATGAGCTATCAAAATGGTGAGAGTATGGGATATTTGGCCAATAAGGATGGGGAAGCTAAATGACAAGTGGCTTCTTGTGATTTAATGAGGGTTCCTAGAATCATTAAAGCAAATAAGTGGTTAATGTTTTTGGATTTTTAAAATCATTTTCAAATGGTTTTATAATTTTCATAGCATCTCAACTTGATCGATAATGATGAGACACTAGCAGTCCAAGCTCCTAAAATAGAAAGAGTGTTCAAACTTAGAATTACTCACAAAATGGTGAGAGTGTGGCTAAGGGGTGACTGAGCTGACCTCAACATGAATTGATCATTGCCTACATAGTCCTAATATGGGACCTTAAGCCATTATAGTTTTGCCTTACAACAGAGGAATCTGACTAGTGTAGTAGTCAATTCAAATAAAATAGGTAAAGTTGACAATTAGCACAATAGGACATAAGAATGGTGAGGTGGTAATTTAAGGCATGTGAAATAAGTGTTGCCCATAATTTGCCCATAGTTGGTTATAATTAGGAAATAATGACATAGGTTAATGATACTAATTTTTCCATAAGTGATTATAATTATTAGCATGATGGTGAAACACCAATTTGCCCAAAGGTAGTTATAATCAGGAACACTTGGTATAGAAAGGAACAAGAAATGAAGGATGCAATTTCTAAACCATTATCATATTTATTCAAAATATAGTCTCTATCTAAAATACTTGAAACATCTACTGAAACTTGATGTGAATATTGATGCTAAAAGTGGCCTTAGAACCAAGGTCAAAGGGCCAGGTAGAGTGAGTAAAAAGAACTTGGTCAGAAGAAAAATTATGGTAGAATGGAAAGGTGGAGTGGTATGGTATAAAGAATAATGTTGATATTTATGGTATAATTGAAATAAGCCTCATAGACAATATAATAGGTCTCTCAATTGAAATAATGTTTGAGGTGTATAATATACATCAACTCATCAAGTCCATCTCCCTCTGCTGTAGTGAGCTTATATGCACTAGCACTATAGTTTGCAACATTGATAAAAGGACCTAACTAGTTGGGTTTGAACTAGCCCTTGTGTTTCTTCTTGGATATGGTATTCTATTAGTTTTCTTTAAGAACAATATCACCAAGCTCAAATTATCTATGTATAAATGCTGATTGTAGTGGCCATAGAGTCAGTTCTGATATGTTTGAAGGTTATTGACTACAATGAGGCATTTATCATTAAGTAACTCTAATTATTGTAGGTGAGTTACATGATAGTCTTCATCATCTGTGACATGCTTCAAAGAGAGATGTAAAGAAGGTAACTCAAATTCAATGGGAAGAATGGCCTTAGTGCCATAAATAAGTGAATATGGAGTGGATCCTATTGGGATACATTAATTAGTATGGTATGCCTAAAGGGAAAAGATATTTGGAGGTGCTAATCATAGATAAAATGATTGATAATCTTTTTGAGGATGTTGATAATGGTTTTGTTAGATGCTTCTACCTGACCATTACCTTGAGGGTAATATGTTATGGAAAAATGTTGAGCAATTTTGTACTCAACACATACTGATTTGATATCCCTATTTTTGAATGATCCACCATTATCAGATATAATGTCAGAGGGGATACCATAATGATAGATGAGATGGTTAAAAATAAATTTGGAACTTTATTTTCCAGTCATATAAGTGAAGGGTATAGCTTCGACCCACTTAGTGAAGTGGTAAGAATATGTTTATGGCCATCAGATGAAGTGAACATTATCTTCCCAATGAGATCAAGTCCCCACATAGAAAATGGCCATGGTGTAAGCATTAATTTCAAATTCTTGGTCAGGGCATGAATCAGATTAGCATGCCTTTGACATTTATCACATTTCTTAACATATAAAGCTATATTTGCATCCATCATTAGCCAATAATACCCAGTAAATAGGAGATTTTTGGATAGGACTACCCCATTGGTGTGGGCTCCACATACTCCATGAAATTTTTGTAATGCTAATGTAGATTCTACTAAAGTTAAATAATGAAGTAGAGTTATATCAAAACTATAGTGGTATAGGGTTGATCTAAGTAGGGTATAACATGTGGTATGATGGATAAAGGCTTTGGATTATTTACAAGATAGGTTTGGTGGCATTATTTGGTCATGAAGATAGGTGTAAAGGTTTGAATACCATATAGAGCTAGGACCAACAATATCATAGATCATCATGATAGTCAAAGGTTTATGAGCTAGTACTAGTAGATTTTCAATGAAAAATTGGTATTTTTTTCGATATCTATATGATGGATCAAAGATCTAATGGTGGCCATGGCATATACTATTATATTTCCAACCCTTGGTATATGTTCAAACTATACATCAACAATATATTGCTTGAGAGTGTTGACCATGGCCTTGTATGGGACCATATTGTCATCTTTGGTCTGAAAATGGTTTGTAACCTAATTGATGATTAACTAAGAATGGCCATAAACCTTGAGATGTATGTTCCATTGTATTGCATATCAAAGCCTTGTAATAAGTGATTTATACTCAACCATGTGTTAATATAAGGAAAGATAATTTAGAATAATTTAGGGATTAGATCCCCTTATGGTATAATGAACAAAAGGCCTAACCCTAATCCATGTGTTGTGAATGATCCATCAATATAAAACTTTCAATGCTAATCCTTTAGAGGTGTTTTAATGATGGTCATAATGGATTCATTTAGGAATTAAAATGTTATCAACTTTATATTTACAAGGGGTGCTTCTACAAGCTGATCTATAAGAACCTGCCCCTTGATGGATTTTTGGTTGACATACTCTATCTCAAACTCACTATGAAACATGATCCATTTGGCCATGTGGCCTTGTAAATATATTTTGGATAGTAGATACTATTAGGATAAAATAAAACACAAATTTATCCCCAAATAACATACAAGACAAACTATGAAATGAATCAATTAAACATACAAAAAATAATCATAAACATGGACAAAATATGATACACTAGATTTAATGTGGTTCACCCAAGATGGGCTACATCTACCAAACTTGTCTAGTATATTATTTTAAACAATATAAGGGAGAAACAAATCTTGTAAAAAAACCTTTTACATCTCTCTACCTTATTTGCCTCCTCTCTATGTATAATCATCTTCTCTTACCTCTCAACCATATCTCAATTCACTTTTAGGGTAGAAAAACACCTAAACATAACCTCTAACATTAGATCTAGAAACCTATAATCAATGGCCCATATTGACTATGAAATTACAATTTTACAAGGCAATTTTAATAAAATTTTCCCTTCAAGGGCATTGCCCCCAAACCCCCATTAGGATGAATGACCCCAGACCCACTACTAGGGGGGTCATCCCCCTAGACCCTGTAAGGTGGGTGAAGCCCCCCTTGCAACCCCCATCGCCATCATGGATACAAATAATGGGATCCAAAACTTGGCTAAAAAAAATATCAAATTTTAACCTCTGATCTTGGAAGACAATCAAGCTCCCTACCCAATAGATACTGAAGTGGACATAATTTTGAAATAACCATGGTCTTGTTGTTTAACATGTAATGTCATAGTTTCTAAGCTATAAAGACCATAGCTAAATATGATTTTTCAATGGGCATAGATTATGCTCATATACGACTAGTTTATGACTTAAATAATACATTATATGCTCCTTTACATTATCGTCATGTTGAGATATAAGTGCCCCTTTGGCTTTGTCAGTTGCTAATAGATATAGTAAGAATGACTTTCCTGGCATAAGAGGCAATAAAATAGGTATATTTTATATATAGTCTTTCAGTTATTGAAAAGCTTTTTGATAGTTGGTATCCTAATGAAATGTCACACCCTTATTTAGTAGATGTGTAATTGGATGGCACTTGTTTGCCTATTGAGATATGAATCATTTGATATATTAGATCTTGCCCTACAAACTATGAAGCTACTTTAGATTGGTTGATTATGACATTTAAGTTATAACTTATACTTTGGCTAGATTAACTTTACTGCCCCTATGAGACATAATGAAGCCAAGTAATTTGCCTAAGGTAACTCCAAAAACATAGTTCTTAGGGTTAAGCCTAACTTTGTATTTACGTAGTTGCTCAAATATCCTTCATAATGTTGCTGGATGATTGGCCTTGGTCTTTTATTTACCTTGTATGTCATCGATGTAGTCTTCAACAATGTCATGCATCATATTGTGAAATATGATGGTCATGGTTCTTTGGTAAGTGGCCCCAACATTTTTAAGACCAAATGGTATAACCTTATAATAAAGTGTTCCCTACAGAGTGGTGAAGGCTATTTTGTGCTAGTCTTCTAGTGCAATCTAGATTTGGTTATACCTTAAAATCCATCCATTAGTGAAAGAATTTCATAACCTATTATGGAGTCAACTATCATGTCAATGTTCGGTAAAGGAAAGTCATCCTTTAGGTAGGCCTTGTTTATGTCTCTAAAATTAGTATACATCTTAATTCCTTTTGGCTTCTTGCTAATAGGCATAACATTCAAGATCCACTCTGAATAGTTGATCAATTGAATGTATCTTGCTTCCAAGAGTTTCTCCAACTCTTTCTTTACTAATACAACAATGAGATGATATATCTTATGTAATTTTTGTTTCATAGGTTTAGCACCAAGATGTACCAAAAATTAGTGCACAACCAAGATAGGGACCAAACTAAACATGTCTTAATAGGCCCAGACAAATATATCAACAAACTCCCTCAACAGGGCTGTAAAGACTTCACATTCTGCTTCAATGAAGGATGTACCTAATTTGATCTTTTTTGGGTCATCTGGAGTCTTGATGTTAACTTCTATCATGTCCTCTATAAGAAGGTTTGAACCATCTTCAAAAAATATTAGAAAAGATTCAAGAAGTTCTCCTAGGCATGATGAATCAGAATCCCCCAATGGTATGGACGACCATGTGACATAATATTGGAAACTCTTGGATGATTTGATCAAAATCCTACTATTCTCCAAGACTAAACTCAGACTCATAGACAAGTTCATCATTCGTTGTCTCCTGAGTTATGTTTGAGTAAGTTTGAACACCCCCATATAATAGAACCTAAAATAAGTTTTCAACACTAGAATAGCCTGTCTATTTACTATTTCCCTAGTTTGAAAGTGCCTTGAAGAGGTTTTCACTTTGGGACCTCAATGTTTTACTTAATTATTTATGGTTAAGTTTGTTCACCCATTTTCTAAAATAGGCTACAAGATCTAACTTGATTGAGAAACCTTATTTGTGGTCTCCCAATGAAACATTGTCCCTCAGACAAAGAAAATCATAGAAGGCCTCATCATTCTAAAACTCATCAAATGGCATTGTTGATTCTTGTTGGTCCTAGTCTATCAGTTGATGATAATATAATGGAAGTGGATCATGGAAAATAACTAGTCAAATAGTATAAATGCATTGTTATCAAACAAATTTAGATTGGATAGGTCATCAAAAAGGCTATGATACGACTCTAATTTATGATTAACATCGTCATCACTAGTCATTCACATAGAACATGGGGTCACCCCTAGGTAGTTTAAATCCAAGACCATATGTTCTTTTATACTAAGTGGAATAAATTAGCTCAAGTAGACCTTGTTGATTTAGCCTAAGGCCTCCTCCTTCATAGTCATGTATCTCCATGATTTTGTTTAAAATGGGATACTTGGAATTTATATAATAGCTGGCTAGGTTGTCATTATACAACCAAGATTCATCATCTCCAAGTGGGTCTTGTTCTTGGCCAGTGATCAGTATGAAAATGATAGGTGTTAGACTATGTAGTTTGCCTTTACCCTTTATTTGACATTCCATGTAAGGTTGTTTGGATTTTGTTCTTTCAAAGGACTTGGGGTTCTGTGGAAGCTTGGCAATGTGGAATATATCATGGGTCAAATATTCTCCTAGGATATTAGCCAAGATAGTATACTGATTAGATATTTTAGGAGGCAACATGTGGGAAAATGAATCAAGGGTATTTGGGTCAATGTAATTAGACTCTAGTGAATCAAAAAGTATTTATTTTCCCTTGTCCTTATGAATTGAATTCAATCCAAAATGATAGTTATAACTTTGGTACTTAATTGCTAAATGCTTGAAATGTTCATATGGATGCAATGTTGATAGGATTGCATGAATTTCATGTATCCAAGGTCTTCTTAAAAGTATATTATATGACAAATCAAGGTCTAACACATAGCATAGTGTATCATGGGTTGAGGGCCCAATTATAACTGAAAAGCTGATGGTGCCTTGTGATTCTCGCTCCTCATTGTCATAGGCCTTGATTGTGATTATTTTTAGTTGTAAATCAGCCGTGGTGTACTCGAGAAGATTGACGAGCTTTAGAGACACAATATTTAGACCTAATCCATTATTTATGAGGACATGTTTCACTTTATGCCACATTATGTCAACTTTGATGTACAATGGATTAATATGCAAAGGGCTAAGGTTAATTACTAGCCTGGGGATAAATGTCTAACCAAAGCTTGGAATTTATCTAGAGATATGTCATTAAGAACTTGGGATTGGCCAAGGAACTCTATTAAGATGTTTTTATGGATAATAGAGGTATGTAATAAATCTAAAATGAACATTTTTGTGTCTTCTACAATTATTCCACAATATCAAATGCATTTTATTACACAATGATAAATAGATTATTCTGAGCTAGAATGGTTGGTTGGATGGGTGAAGTGGCAGATGGCTATGGGCCTGGGATGGTAATATTTGACCATTGAGTTGTGATTACATAATCAAGATTAGATACATGACCATTATTGATAATAAATGATTGTGGTGGGGGAACAGATAGGATAAGTCTTGATTGTTGGTGTACTTGTGCATGGTCATGGTCATGAACTAATAATGAGTTATTAATACAGGGTCTAAAAGTGGGAATCCCTACATTTTGGTATGCCTATATGGATTCTTAGGTCAAGGAAGGATCATTGACATGGGATGATTGATTAGAATTAATTATAAATGGTCTTATTTGATTGGTATTTGGTCTCAAGTTGATGGAAGTGGTTGAAATGCAACCTCTTGTAATATGGCCTACAACCTTTTTGTAGTCATGTACAACTATATGGTAGGTCTATTAGCTATTGGCATCATTATGGCCTTAGTTCTATCCATTTTTTTGACATTAGTTTGGTTGATGATAATTTTATTGGTTTTGTCTTGATTGTTGATATTATTGTTATTGTATTGGCCACTATTTCTATTATTGTTGGTTGTTAGGTTGTGGAAAGGGATTTTGATAGATGTCAAGGTTATAATTAGATGTGGAAGCTTCATGATCCAATATGATTTATTCATTTTCCAATATATTTTAGATCAAATTTTTAATTTGTACACAATGATGTAAATTATGTCCATTAACTCAATGATAATTATAGAATTCATTTTACTTATACTAGTCTAGATAGTCAATGCCCTCAATATAGGGTTTCAAAATAGGCCAGTTAATTAGATTAGTGGCATCTCACTTGTGAAACACATATTCAATGGGTTCTCCAAGGTCTCTAAAGATGTGATGAGTAGCCATAGTTCTCCTTAGAGGAAGGGTTTGTAAAGGCAATGGTTGTTATGTTTTTTGCATAGGTCTAGGCTGTTGTGCTTACTGCATTTACTAAATGGGTTATTGGTTAAGAGTAATTTGCATATGTAACATAGGTTGAGCAGATGGTGTTTTCACCATTTAAACATATTTTACATTTATTACTCTATCCCCCATAACATTCTTATTGTAATTGAATTACATGGGTTTGTCATAATTTTTAGCCTGGGTTTGTTGTAATGCTTATGCTTGGACTTAGTTTTGGTTTTGGCCATTTATTTGGTTCAAAATTTGGTTCTAATTTAATGAGGTAAGTTTGATAATCCATTTGTTAATAAGGGCCCTTTAGATCAATAAACCTTTATCAATGATTTATTTGAAAGTGTGTGCACACTGTAGTTCTAGATGGTAAGATATCTTACTATGTAAATTCTCAGTAAACATAATGGCTAATTAGTTATCTGGTAGACTATGATTAAATTGGATGGAAAGTGTTCTCTATTATTGAAGATAAATTACAAAGCTTTCACCAACCTTCTATTTGTCCTATGTCAAATATACCAATGAAATCTCATTCTCAAGATTGTAGAAGTGTTGCATAAACTTGTCTAAAAAATCATCAAAATTAGAAACTAAATTCTTGGGTAATTTCAAAAACCACTCTAAAGCTTGTCCTACTAGGATTGTCAAAAACAAAAGTAGGAGATAGATGTCACTATAGGCCACTGGTTGGTAAACAACAAATAATTATAGTAAATGGGCCTTAGGTTCACCTTTCCCCTTGTATTTATCAAATTTTGATGGTTCATACCCTAGAGGAAAGGGTATCTATAAATAATCCATGTTAAAGGGGTAGGAACACATGTCATCTAACTTAAATTTGTTGGTATATTTTTTAACTTGGATGGTGGCGATTGCATCCTTCATTTGTTGTACTTCTTAGGTTAGGAAACCAAAGGGAATATTAGTCTAAAGTAGAGGCTAGGTGGTTGAAAACAAATTACTTTGACTAGGGTATAGTGAAGGTATTTATTGGGGAATGTTGGTCTGGTTTAGGAATTGACCAAGAATATGTATACGTGAATTAGGATGTGATTATTGAAATTACATGTTTTAAGATGTAATATTATGGTTAGGATTTGGTATATGGGCTTGGATTTGGGGAAATTATAGGTGAGATGGAAGGATATGGCTATATTGTGCCTATTGAGGTTGAATAGGGACTTGCTATTGACTAGTCAAACCATACTGATTAAGGGGAACTTGTGAACCAAGACCCTATCATTGAGCTGATGGCATGCTATGGATAAAAGGTAATTGTTGACTAATTGGTATTTATGGAGCATTGAAACCTCTTGTTTGCATGAACCCTTATTGAAAAATAGACATGTGTTGAAGGTTTAACATTTATCACTAACCAATACTTGTACACTATTGATTAGACATATTTTGGGATTGTATTGGCATGTTGGTATGTGATTGAAAAGGTATGTTCATCACTACTTGGTAGGGTGAAACATTGGTTACCCCTATTGAGGTGGTAGAATGTTTTACCTTTGCTACATGGGTACATTGGATTGTGCCTATTGTTGTGGAATATTAGGCATCACTTGTTGTGGTGGAGTAACATTCATCATGTTGTTTTTGAGGCATGACATTGGTCATTACTTAACTACTTAATCTTTAAGGTTGGGTGCTTGAAGAAGTAGCTGGTTGAGGATTAGAGGTAGTTGGTTAAGGCCGGGAGGTATAAGTTCCTACCCATTGCATTTGAAAACTACTCATGGCATTAACTAAAGGCACATTTTGTTTTGGATTAATTATTTTTGCATTTACACCATTTTGGTTTGGATTGGATGTTACTTATGTGTTATCCACTATGTTTGGATCACTATGCTATGTTAAATTAAAAGACACTTCTTTAATGGTAGGGCATTGAACATGTCTCCAACTAAATTTATTTTCATGAATGGGTCTATACCCTAATTTTATTAGCCTATCAATTCAATTAAGACTCCTATTGAAGGAGCTAAATCAATAAGAAGAACATTTGACATGGTCATGTTATTGAAGTTATGTGCTAAGTTCAAATAGGTCTAATATGCTATCTAAATTTGTGTTAAGTGGTCTTTCATGAGGCCCTTTACTATTATAATCATATGAGGATCTTAATATGGTATTGACATTATAGCATGAAGATTTATAGAAGAGGCCTATTCATTGGTTTGATTATAAGGCATGTTGTAAGGCCCTCTTACTAAACTTGGAAATTTTTCATGGGGAAAGTCTATTAGAAAATTAACCCCTACCTCTAGCTCTGATTAAGACTTCATAATTATTCACAAGTGATGATCAAATAAATAAGGGTCATAGGTTGATGGCATTATAATGTATTACGATTGCTGTTGGACTTGTTCTACAACTAAAGGTATGCTAGCTAGGTATTGTGTCATTTGTTCTTGGTCCTAATTTAAGTATGAAGGCATTTTAACCAAATAATGGGCCAAAGGGTCTTGGATTTGTTCCCCCATATGAGTGTTTTAAGGTGGATAAGGATCCATCTCACAAACAACATCATTTACATAAGGGTCTTGAATAAAGTCTTTTTGTATGACCACATTACTATATCCTAGATTATACATGACACCACTATGTGTATAGTGAGACACGGTCAAATCACTAATGAATGCCTCATGAAAAAAAGGGGTTAGAGTTATATAAAATCTAAAAAATAATGTCTAAAAAAACAAAAGGTTAAAACTCAATCTAATTTGGTTAAATTGATGGAGTTTTATCTCCAAAATGGTTTGTGATAAAACTTGGTATAAAAAAATGTAATGTCAAATGTCTCACACAAAAATGTGATGAACTAAAATTGGAATGCCAAACTCTAGGTTCAAAGTGTTCCAAAAAGGTCTAATCTAGGAAAAATAAATGTTTCTAGGTTTTTTCACCAAATGCGACATCAAAAGCTAAGCTCAAACAAAGGCATATGCAAGGAATTTTGGCCAAATGTAACATCAAAAGCTAGACTTTAAACAAAAGGATGATTTAATCTAAAAAATTTGAGACATTTTGGCATAAACTAGGCATTTGATTTTAGACATGAACTTGGTCAATTTGTAGAAGGAATAAAACAAGAGGCACTTGGAGATAGACTATTTTCTCCCAAATAATGACACAAATAAATAGTTTTCAAATTTAGGTAAAGAATTAACCTAAGTTACACAACCCAAAAGAGAAAGGTCAGTGTCTAAGCCCCAATTAGATAAGGCCTAAATAAAAATCAATCAATGTTTAAAATTAAAACTTATCAAAGTTAATTAAAAACTCAACTTAGGAAAAACTAGGCTCTTTTAATTGAATGACTAGCTAGACAAGGATGGATGACATAATGACATTAAATAAAGATCATAAAGGCACATACGAGGATCAATTTCAAACATGAAAATTGGACATAAGGAAAAATGAGTCTATGAAACTATTTGAGAAGCGTAACGACATTATCACTCTCTAAAGGTGTAAATAACGGTATGTTTCAACACTCTATGGCACAAAATTTGAAATGATCTAGGCATTGTAATGTTACCCATTTCAGTCAAGTGACACACACAATGTTTTTGACATAAAGTTTAAGGCAAAAAGCATGGTGTCAAATGGGATAACATAATGCCTCCTCAAATAATAGATTAATGTAGACACAAGATTCATTTTGATGTGGCATAAATAAAAAAATGGTTTAGACTCAAAATACCAAGTAAGTAGAGGAAAGAGACCAAATACAACTAAGTAAATCATCCTAAGCCCTAAACTAACAAGATTTCATTATATTATTGAATTCCATCTATACACATGCTCTTGGAAGGATTTTAAGTATCAATCTAAAAATAAAAGTGCATGAAGTAGTAAGGTTTTTACACCCCCTTCTCCCATGTGAGTGTACAGTGACATGGACCTTTGGGCTACTCTCCCTACATCAATAATATGTCCATAGCAAGCAGGGTTTATCTAAAACTTAAATTTTTGACTGTCTAGATGGTCCCAAGAGTGGCTAATGATAGATATGCCTCACATAAATTGAGTTCATACCAATTAACTTAGTATGCAAGGGTTTATTCCTTGGAATAACAATTCCATCTGTGTACTACTTAGTGGAATCCCTTGGTTAACCAAACCTGACTTAGGTTTTTGTTATGAAAGGAGAGGTTAGCTGCCTAACCCCTTGGATTTTATAGTATGTGTACCTTGATTTGTATACCCCACCATGGAGCAAGATTGAAATAATGTTAGTAGATGAAACCCTAAGTCAAAGCTTCCCTAAATAACTTGTGATGAAGCTATGAACTCCCCTTCACAAGCCAACTTTCATGAAAGAAATGACTAAGTGAAAAGACTTTAGGGATTGCTTTTAGATCACCCAAAACATATAGATTTTAGGGAAAACCTAGAGAAAACTATTTCCATGCCTTGGACTAAGCACAAATTCAACGTGAAAAGGCAATTTTGGTCACCCAAGTTCCCTATAGGGGATGGGGAAGACCATACATGCACTCTCCATTTTGCACAAAAAAATAAAAAAAGTATAAAACAAACTCTTTTAAGAAATTGAAATCTAAGGGAGTGTTAATTTTATGCACCAACTAAAATGTTTTGATGAAGTTTTTAACCCATTGGATTAAATTTTTAAATCTTTGAAGAAATTTCACAAAACAACTTAACACAAATCACTTAGGTTCCTTTTAAGCACTAAAAACCAAATGTTCAAGATTTAACCATTCTTTTTAGGCACCAAAATGAATTGTTCAAGAGTTTAAAATTGAAAATTTATGTTCTAATCCTACTTTGGTCCTAAAAATGTTGGAGATTTTTAATCTACTTTGGAACACATTCATGGACGAGCAAACAATTTTTGAAGAGATAACTCTCAAGTTTATTTGTATTTTTTACATAGAGACCAATGCTGGTCACTTGTGATCGATGCTAGTTATAGGGCAATCAATGCTAGTTGGTAATAATTGATATCAATTGATAAAGATCGATGTCAAATTCTTATGAAGCTAAAGGCAAAACCAAATAGTTTAAAAAAACATTAGTTAGCTCAACATATTATAAAAACTCCACAAAACCTGCAACCAAATGTTAAACAAAGAGTTTACAAATCAATGAAACCAAGAAATAATAACTAGGAATGTTAAGAAATTCAAAATCAAAATTTTAAAACCGCATCCTACCTACACCCTGACCTATGATGGTTATCTAGAACTGATGTTAGTTAGGTATAACTAATGATGTTTAGGTAGAACTAATGCCATTTATGGCAAATCGATGTCGGTCTTTGTGTAAATTTGAGTTAGCACAAAAAATAAAATACAACAAAAACAAAGCTAAAACTCCAGTTTTGAATATATTAAGGATTTCATTTTAAAACTTAGGAGTTTCATCTTGGTCTCCTTGGTATGTTGGGTGATTTAGGTCCCATCGGGTATGCCTTTTATGACCATATGAATTTGATAATATAGAAAAGGTTATATCAAGTGTTAGTCCATAAAATAATGGAATCAACACACTAACATGCTAACATATCTAAACCTATATCATATGGGGAACATAATGAGTAAAATATAATTTAAAACCCAATTAAAATGCAAATAAAAATAATCCTTACTTTCCTTGAGAGCTCTAAATGACTTGTTTGTGGCTTGCTTGGTTTTGTGCTCAATGAGTCTTTGGTAAAGGAGTATTCTTTATTCCTCTCCTTGACACCATTGGCTTGTGGGTTGATATGGATTATGATTTATTGATGGCTTGGATAAATATTTTGGCATTATAACACTATTGATATAAATCATGCTAAAAACCTACATTATAACTTTACAATTTTCAAGCTCTCCTTTTCAATAGGTAATGGCTTGCATTTATAGGCTTAGAAACTAACCCCAACTCAAGGTGAGTTAAAGTGTAGTTTAAACATGGAATGGGTTAAAACCTAACCTAAGTGAGTTAATTAACACCATTAGAGTTAAAAGGTGTCAATAATTAATGATTCAGAATGAATAGGCATGGGTGAGATATTTTAAAAGACTTGACAACTCACAAAAAGTAATCATGAAAAGCTAAGATATTTCATATTTTTTATTTTTTTAAAAATAATTCATTAATTTAACATGGATAATTCAAATAGGTATTTAATTTGGTTTATCTTGTTAATTAATTCTAATTAATCATTTTAGCATTTTCAAGATTTGATTTTATGTCCATGTGCTCCACTTAAAAAGGTCCATAGGTCAAATTACATTTTATGATGCCATAGGATGAAAAAGAGATGAATAAATGAGAGGTTTTTGTTGATTAATTTAGGATACCCTAATTAGGGATGTCTCAATGTGATTCTAAGCTTTGAAAAATGGTGCATAAGCAAATTTGGGGTGTTTAGTGATTTCTAGGCTTAATTTGCAAAGGTTGGTAAGAATTAGGCTAAAGTCCAGTTGAAGGCCATTGGTGGCCAATTTTTGGTGTCTATAGAAACATGATTGGTACAGGTCATTATTCACCTCTCCAACCAATAATATTCTTTTTTCCACTTATTATTTACCTCTTTGCAGTGTCTCACTAGCCCTCTAGGCCTAAAATCTCACACTTGTCACTGGGGTGACTTGCACATACTCAAGAAAGTTCATTTCAAAGATGTGAGACACATATTCAATTTTTTTTTGTCCTCTAGTCTATCATGTATACCTTAGGAATACTCAAAACAATATTTATCATATTCAACTTGGTAGTTACCTTGCTTTTTACTATTCTATCCAAGACTTCCTACAATAATTAGATTAACAAAGAAGTATCCATACATGACTGAGGTGAGAATGGGGTTTGAGGATCTAGAACATATCTCCACACACATTACACCATGTATTTCAACCATATATTCATTTTTTTACCTTTAAATCACCTCAAATTTTTTAGAAAACATAGAATTTGACCCATCCATATAAGTGATGGTATAGAATAATTGAGTGGTGGGGAACCTAAAAGAGTGATAAGTAGAACTAAATCATTTTCTAGGCCAATTAACCCAATATAGATGCATTTATCTTCATAAAATTTATGCCCCTAACCTTTGAACCAATGCCTCTAATTTAAATAACATGACCTAAATCAACTCTCCATAAGTGATCAAGACCCAATTAATCTTTTTTGTATAGGTGGGATTGAAAGAAGTTATCTCTCGGGTAGCTAGCTATGCATTCTAGATACCCCTGAGACAAATTGAGGACAAACATGGCCAATATGAGTTTTCTTTTGCAAAATAATGAGTACAATAAACCCTTAATTATCCCATTTAATATCTCACATTACTTAGGAATATCACATGATCATAGGAGTGAACTTAGAATCCTAAGGTTCATTCCTAGTTCTAGGCCTCATAGGCATAGACTAGGTTTTCTGAGTATGTGACCACCTATGAGTGGTCATAGTGAATATAGGACCTCCTCAACACTTATTCACCTCCAATTAATTCCTAAACATTATCTCATAATTCATGAAGACTCTTCCACTAATCCTTTTACCATCAATGCACTAGGTCTACAAGTTGCATTACTTGTGTGGTGTCTTAGATCAATTGGTTTAATGGTAGTAATGACTATGTACCTACCTTCACATGAGATTCATTGAGTAGTAGGATGATTATGTGAGTGACTGAATCACCTTTTAGGAGATCTATGTATACTTTCTTGGTATTGAGGTATCCACTTCATCATTCAAATAGACATCTCACATACTAGTCATACACATGCATGTGTGTGCATTCCTAAATTCAACAAGGCTTCAGAACCTTTGCCCAACCTTACTCTATTAATCCTTACCTCTGAGATTAACATGAAAGTTTGATATTATCACTCTGAGAGTTATTTCTACATGGTCATCTCCATCTTACACCTCTACCTACCAACCAAACTTAATCCACATTGAAACCTTCTCAAGAATAAACATTGGATCAATGCATCCTCATGATATATATATATATATATATATATATATATATATATTTATATATATGTCATTCTTATGCCTAAATATGGTTCATTAATGAGATTAAAGGGATCATTTAGAGACTATATGTGACATGATCAGAGTGTACATACTCATATATTACTGTGATAAAATAGAGGTGGCTATGATGTTTGATATTTAACCCCATATTAGACTATCACCCTTGAGATCTATTCAATACAAACATTAAATGGAGAATCTGAAAAACCATGCTTTGAGGGTGAGGGGTTGAAAAAAAGTGTATTACCCATGACTTAAATGAAATCACAGAAAGATAAACTCTAAAACTATCAAAACATTATTCTCAACTTTCATTAGTGTTCACTTGTAGCATAAGGGGATGATTATGCCTATCTTTTATGGACACACATGCCAAACTAGGTTTAATTCAACATGACATGGGTGGATATGCTCTAAATGTCTATATGTATTAATTAGTTCACATAGACCAATCTCCAAATTACAAACATATGAGAAAAATTGATCCATTAGGGTTGTATAGGTAGTTTGGAGGTACCAAAAATCTTAATGATTATTAATAAGGCACAAAACACAAATCCTAAAACTATGAATATAAAATGGTAGATCATAGGGACCCCTAACATCCTCCAAGTTCACTCACTCCAACTCCTCTTCTCCAGTCCGTACTAAATGAAAACCATTGACCCTTTCTAAGCTATCTAAGGGAACAATGGGAAAGAGGAGAAGGTTTTTTTCAAATTTAGATCTTTTGAAACCAATTGATCCTAAAAATTACCTATGGGGATGCCAAGATACCTTAAGCATTCACACCTAAATATGAGTCACTCTAATCTATACAAACATCTGAAACTAACCTTTTGAAGGTGATCTTCTTCTATTTTACTTTGGACCTTAAATATTTCAATTTCAAAACCATCCCTAATCTTTATTTTACATGAAACAAATTATCTTACTTCATGAAACATTTATCCTTTTGATAAAACCCATATAATTCGTTAAAATGACCAAAAGGGTGGCCTAAAAGGACATTAAAAAAAATGGATAAATGTGACAAAGGATAAAACATGTTGTAGGACCCTCAAGGTATGACTTGACTTCATTTAGGACCATGGTGATGATTTTCAAACCTATAAGACTTTATGGAAAGTTTGAACATGCATGGGTTGACCCAATTTGACCTAGGGTAAAATTTTAGTCAATATTTTGGTGATTTCTAGGGGTAACATGTTTGCTATGTTAAGGACCAGTCGCCTTATCCTTCCATTGGGAAATGGAGTCACTCATATGATGAAATTGACAATGATATGCCTATGAAAACAATAAAAACTCACACCACCACACAATAATAAAAAACACACAACACAAGATAATAATACACACACATGTGTTATCTACGCACTTAGGGAAAACAAACAAACAACTCACACCAAATAATTTACCTAACACTTATGGAAAACACACACCTATCCTAATATATATAATACCTCAAAAAACTTAAGGTGAAGGATAAATTATTATTTGATTTAACTAGGGTCAAAGAAAGTGTTTCTAAAATCAATGTTGCTCCATAAGAACAAACCATCATATGATGAATGTTTGTTAATGAAAACTTATGAATATAATCAAATGACTTACCATTTTTGGAGCTTCTGCTAACTATAAGTGCATCACTTGTAACTCTCATGAGCACTCCATCTATATTTCCTAGATGTTTGTTTAACTTTTCAGCTTGATTAACATTTATCATGTCCACTTGGCACTCTTCAATATGATCATTGGGAGTCATTAAACCCTTCCCAACTTCAAATGTATTTGAATCATTATATGTTTGTTGTTGGGAATCATCAAGGCTGTCTTCTAGTTTACCAAACACTTCATGGTCTACCAAAATTATTTTTTGCTTAGTAGATACCCCATGCTCTTCTTTATGCTCATTAGGTACATGATTGACCTCATCACTAGGTCTATATTCATTTTGAATAGTTTTTGAGCTAATTACCTCTTAAAATTCTACACTATGGCATTGAATTGTTGCCACATATCATCTACCTTTTCTTGAGGTTCATGCTCATGAATATTCTCTTATTTGGCAAGTAGAATTGAATGCTCACTAAGACTATCATGCTCTATTACATTTGGAATATTAAAATCACATCCATGTCCAAAAGGTATTTTCCCCATGTAACTTGTCTTAGAGTGTCATCAAAATTTGCCTCAAGAGACTCATCACATTATTCATGGAGGATATATTTACCAAGACCTATTTTTTCAATATGTTCATATGGACCAAATCCATACTATTCAAATACCCATTCATCAAGGTATAAGTTAGCTTTACTATCAAGAGGTGTTAGAGGTTCTTGTTCACTAGGATGATATTCATCACTGATATTACAATTCATGTTTTATGTATTAGGTACATATGGATCTACATGAAATTTAGACAAAGGTTCAGATTTGATTGATACTTTATCACCATACCTAGTCTTAAATTCCATATAGGACCAACCTAAATTTAAGTATCCTTTAATCTTAGCAGTAAAATCTCTTGACAAGCAAAGGGAAAAGTGAGGTGGCATATCCACAACCACAACATAATGAGAAATAGTCAAAGTAGGAAAAGCATAAAGAATAAGTTAAAAGCCTTTGATTGTGCCAATTGTCTTGGAAGCTAACCCATCTAGTTATAACACTAACTTAGAATGAGGCTCATACTTCAAATTCAACTTATTAGCTACTTGTTTGGGCATGAATGAAGTACTTGATCCACTATTAATCAAACAATTATGAACCAAAGCATCTAAAATGATGGTAGAGAGATAAAATGGAGAAGGTTTATCTAATTTATCAATTTTGTTTGACTGCCCCTCACTATGATTTGATGTGTTTGTCAAGGCTGCCCCTTTCCCACTAGGCTACTTGATTGCCATGTTGATTTTGGATAACTCTTCTTGGATTAGGTATGCTTGTCTAGGGATTTCTAGTGTATCCCATATTGATACACTTACATGAGCCTTCTTCATTTGCTCTACAATTTTAGTGAAAGATCCACTAACCTTAGCTTGTCCATTAATAAGAATAGTGATACCTATAACTTGAGAATTCTAAGGTGTGAAAAAACTCTTAGCATTCTGAATTCTTTGATCTACTTGTGAATTTTGGACTGAATTAGACATACATGCCCTTTAGAGTGTTTGAAAGCTCATTGATGGACCATTACTAGCCCCTTGAATCTCTTCAATTTCCTTTCTCTTTGACCTTGTGTTTAAAGTTATATGACTTGAGTCTTTACTTGATTATCCTTGGTAATTCACAACATGAGTCTTATTGCTACCAATTGACTAAATTAGGCTCCACTTGAGCACTGTATCCATTGTTCTCTCCTCCACTAGGTACCTCAACTTGAGTCATGGTTGGCATTATTCCCAAATGTGCCATGAAAGATTGATTGAAGGACTCATTGACATATGTAGATGGATTATGAGTTTGTTCCCATTAAGGTTGACCCTCATTCTCTTGAGCAAGGTTGTTTTGAGTAGTCATTAATGCTTTTGAGGTGGACGGAGAATTGGGATTATAATCATTATATGATTTTTCTTGAACTAGTTTTCCTTGACCTTGAAGATGGACTTGAAAGGGTGGTCTATTGCCTTGATAGTTTGGATAAGAATGATTATGTTGATAGGGGCTTTGGAAAGGTCTCCATTTATACTATCATATAATCTTCTTGAGACCTAAAATATCTTGCTAAAGATCTTTCACTCTTTCTACCTCATTAGATTTACTTGATTGACTAGGGGAAACTTGCTTATGTTTTGGTGTAGGGATGGGAGAAAAAATAGGTGTAAACATTTGTAAATCAGTAAATAGAGGCATAAAGGGTTTTAGAGACATCTTCCTAGCCTAAATCAAATATTTATAAGATATAATAGCTAATTTATAGGCATTAGGTAATGTATTCCCTCCCATATATTATACCATCATATAAATATCACTATCAAAAGTCTTAAGATAATACAGGAAAACATGATGTGCAGTAGGTCTTACCATGATTGGGATCATATCCCATGTCTTATAAAACCTTGTGTTGAAGTATTGAATAGATTCTTGATATTATCTCTTTATGTTGGTTAGCTACTCAGTCAATGACAGGTTGTCACTCTTGTCCTCAAACCTTTTCCTCAAAGCATCACCCAATTCATCCCATATAGTGATAGAATCAGGAGCCAAAATACCATACCAATCAAGAGAATTCCCATTGAAATAAACATCCAATAACATAATGGATATATTCTTCTCATGATATTATGTATATTTTAGAAGTTGGTAGTGTATCTAATGTGTTTAATAAGAGTAATAACAGTCTCACCTATGTATGCAGGGACACTTTTGAGGGCTGATATGGGAATGCCATCATAATGGGCAATTCTTAGAGGAATATATCCATTTAAAGAAATAAAAATTAGATTATTTTCCATGATATCTTTAGGATTTTTGAATATTTGGCCAATCAAAATCCTTCTTATAGGTTTATGAGCAAGGTAGGATCTCTTTGGGTAAGGGTGGGTGTTAGCAGATCTATTTGCTTTGACTGGAAAGTAAGGAATCTCTTAGAAAGAAAAAAGAATGCCTTGAGTATGATATCTTGTGTTTACATTAGGCATGGAATATTTAACTAGTCTATGACCAAGAGTCAATTTTTAGAGTCACCAAATACTATAGGAAGTAGACTATTACAACCTCTTTATTATCAAGGCTAGCATCTACATTGAATAACCTTCTTGGACCACATATCCCATTGGGCATGCTAGAACTATTATAGCCAAAATTTTCACCCTAGATAAGTCAATCAAACCTTCTCAAAATTTGGATAACATATAACTACTCTGAATATAGGTAGATTCTACAAGAGATAAATATCTAGATTATGGGCTAGTCCCTTGATCTATCTGTTTAGGCTCTTAACTATACTAGGATATTAAATTATTAGTGTGAAAAAGGAAGAAGAAATATGAAATTAACCTATAATAGTATAGGTGATACATCAAGGATATCTCCATAAACATACTTGAACCTGCACTATGAAGGAAAATTACTAAAACCAATCTCAACTCAAGGTTATTCTAGCAAAAGTGTTTTTACATGAAAGAAAATTGCCATGAATTTATAAAGGTGGATGAATATAAGGTCTAATATTAGGAAATAATAATCTTATTCACACTTAAAATACATCTAAAAATCACTTAAACTTTATAAGACCTATTAGAATAAATATTACTTACACAATACATGCAAGAGAAGATTGGAAGCAAGGACAAATAATCATCACTTGTCATCCAAGTGGACTAATTGACATACTTAGGAAAGAATTTTAGAGACTAAACCAACTTAATAAATTTATTAAAAGGCAAAACAAGATGTAAAACTATCAGGGCTTTGCCATACCAATTATGGATTCTTTATAATTCCAAAATGGCTTTAATATATAGAGAAATATGAGAAGAGAGAGAGACAAAGTGATGTTGGAGAGTTACAATGCCAAGTGTCAATTATAGAAGACCAATTAAAATTCAAGAGAAGGATTTATAAAATAGATCACGAGGTTCTCTCAAACAAGTATCTATCTAAAATATAACATTCTGCTAAAGTTGGTGTAAGGATACTTCATTATCCTTCTTGAAACTACTCTTCTTGATGAGGAGTCCACTGACTGTCTAGAACTACTTTGGAGGTCATTGACACATATAAAATGACTTGAAAAGGTGAAAACATGATTGGTGTAGGTCATGATGCACCCCTCAAATTGATAATCTTCTCTTTGCCACTTGTTATTTACTTCCTTGTAGTAATTCACTAGCCCTCTAGGCCTAAACTCTCACACTTATCACTGGGATGACTTGAACATACTCAAGAGAGTTAATTATAAAGATGTGAGAAACATATTCATGACTTCTTTTTCCTCTAGTATATCATGTAGACCTCAAGAAAACTCAAAACCATACTTCTCATATTTAACTTGGTAGTTACCTTGCTTCTTGCTATTCTATCCAAGACTACCTGTAATAATCAACTTAAAAAAGGAGTATCCATACATTACTAGGGTGAGAATGGGGTTTTAAAAGTTATAAAACATATCCACACACCTTCTAAAATGGCTTTCACCCATCTATTCATTTTTGCACCTTCAAATCACCTCAAATTTTGTAGAAAACACATAATTTAACCCCTCTATACAAGTTATGGTACAAAATAATTGAGTGGTGGGGATCCCAAGAGAGTTAAAAGTATATCCAAATCATTTTATAGGCCAATTTACCCCTTTTAGATGCATTTCTCTTCATCTCTTTCTCATCAAGCTCATATGAGGGTTCTAGGAGGGTTTTATATAATTTAGGTTCTTAGTAATAATAATAAATGTTAGGACCTTAACCTTTGAACCAATTCCACTTATTTCAAGTAAATTACCTCCCTATGTTCTCTAGTCCCCATGAATCTCATTCATATAGGTGGGAGTTAAATAAGTTTCTCTCGGGTAGCTAACTATGCATTCTATATACCTTTAAGACAAATTGAGGCCAAAAATGGACAATATGAGTTGTCCTCTACAAACTAATGGGTCCCATAAACCATAAATTATCCCATGAAATCTCTCACATTACTTTGGAAGATCAAATGATCATAGGAGTGAAGTTAGAAGCCTGAGGTTCATGCCTAGTTCTAGGCCTCATAGGCATAGTTTTGGTTTTTTGAATATGTGACCACTTGAGTGGTCACAATGAATCTATGACCTCATCAAAAATTATTCACCTAAAATTAAATCTTACACATCATCCTATAGTGACTGAAGACTTTTTTATTCATCCTTTTACTATCAATGCACTAGGTCTACAAGTTGAATTGCTTGTGGGGTATCTTCGGTTAGTTAGCCTAATGACAATACTGACTATGTACATACCTTCACATGATATTAAATGAGTATGAGGATGATTATTTGAGTGATTTAATTAAATTTTAGGAGCTTTGTGTATATTTTTTTGGGATTGAGGTAGTCAGTTCATCATTCAAACAAACATCTCACATCCTAGCCATACACATGCATGTGTGTGCATTCCTAGATTCAGTAGGGCTTAAAAACCTCTACCCAACCTTAATATATTCATCCTTACCCATAATAATCACATGGAAGTGTGATATTATCAATTTTATAGTGATTTATACATGGTAATATACATCTTACACCTTTGCCTACCAACCAAACTTAATCCATGTTGAAACCTTCTCAGGAACAAACATTGGATCAATGCATCCTCATGAGTGAGATATAAATATTTTTCATTCATATGCCTAAATATGGTTTGAGAATGAGATGAAATGGATCATATATATACTATGGGTGACATGATCAGAGCCTACATACTCGTATCTTACTATGAGAAAATAGAGGTGGCTATGGTGTTTGATATTTAGCCCCACATTAGACTGTCAACCTTGAGTTCTCTTTAATACAAACCTTAAATGGAGAATCTGACCAAAAATTATTTTATGGTTTTAAAAAAAGTTTATTAACCATGAATTGAATCCACTCACAAAAAGATAAACATTACATCTATCAAAACACTATTCTCAACTTTCATTAGTGTTCACTTCTAACACAAGGGGATGATTCTGCCTATCTTCCATGGCCACACATGCCAAAATAGGTTGAATTAGACATGAAATGTGTGGATATTATATAAAAGTATACATTTATTACTTGATTCACATAGACCAATCTCCAAAGTGAAATTAGATGAGAAAAGCTGAGCCATTGGGGTTGTATAGGTAGTTTGGAGGTACCAACAATATTAATGATTGTTTATAAGGAAAAATACACAAATTATGAAACTATGATCATAAAATAGAATCTCATAGGGACCCATAACATCCTCTAATTTCACTCACTCTGATTCCTCTTCTCTAGTCTATATACCAAATGAAAACTGTTGACCCTTTTTGAGCTATCCAAGAGAGCGATAGGATAAAGGAGAATTTTTTTCTCAATTTTGCATATTTTGAAACCAATTGAGCCTAAAAATTACCTATGGGGATGCCAAGATACATTCCTTAATTCATTCCCACGTATAGATGAGTCACTCCAATCCATACAAACATATAAAATTAACCTTTTGAAGTTGATCTTCTTTGATTTTACTTTGGACCTTCAATATTTCAGTTTAAAAACCTTCCTTGGTTATATTTATTATTGAAACATTTGTCATTTTAATAAAACCTATAAAATCCTTTAAAATGATCGTAAGGGTGGCCTAAGAGGACATTAATAAAAATGGACAAATATGACAAAGGCTAAAACATGTTGTATGAAACTCAAGGTATGACTTGAACTCATTTAGGACCATGGTGACCATTTTGAAACCTGTAAGAACTTATGAAAAGTTTAAAAACATAAGGGCTGACCCAATTTGACCCTAAGTAAAATTTTAGTCAATAGTAACCTAACCTAAGGTGGAAAGATAGGGTTTGAGTTATAAACAATGATATTAAGCCTATGTGTGAGATATAGATACCTTAGATAAAAGGTAACAAAAACCCTATAAAAACCCAAGGGTTCACATATTGATATAATGAACATTTTTTATAGGATAATTACATCAAGATTTGGATGCTAACATCGATGCAAGTGTTCACAAATTGACACAAGTGTTTGGGAAGCTAAAAGTAATAGTTACAAAATCTAATGATTGTTTCTTGAACATCAAAAAACTTGTTTCCACACTTTTAAATTTGATATCTATGTGTGCATCATTTCATAAGGTAAGTATTATTTCTTCTTTGTGATTGTGTAATCAAAATACTATTTGACATTGTACTTTCTATATTTAGTGTTTTTTCATAATTCAAAATTGAAATTGAATATCATAATATAGATTATTCATCTATAATGATTTTAGGAATAAGTTATATCACTCTTGAATATCCTATTATTCCTAAACCTTAATTTCCAAAAAGTGTTAAACATTTGGCGAACCCTTTACTGGGTATTTCCATGAAAATCCTAGCTTGTTCTAGGGTTTTCAATCTCTTAAGGTATCTCATTGTTATTTTTATTCAAATTTGTTCTTTTATTTTCATGCAACCTAGGTGTAGCCCTATATTATGTGGTGTTCATATTTAATATCTTTAACTGCCCCTTAGGCCTCCTAAAATGTCCAAATATAATACCGTGTTAAATTCTCCTAATATGTACAATGCAAATACTGATAATGAGCCACATACTAAAAAAATTCTTATAGAATATATATATATATATATATATATATATATATATATATATATCCTATAAGATTTTTTTTAGTATGTGGCTCATTATCAGTATTTGCATTGTACATATTAGGAGAATTTAACACGGTATTATCTTTGGACATTTTAGGAGGCCTAAGGGGCAGTTAAAGATATTAAATATGAACACCACATAATATAGGGCTACACCTAGGTTGCATGAAAATAAAAGAAAAAAATTGAGGATAATGAAACACATGAGGATAATGAAAATGAACAAGTTAAAGCTCTTGCATTGTTATATATATATATATATATATATATATATATATATATATATATATATATATATATATATATATATATTCTATAAGATTTTTTTTAGTATGTGGCTCATTATCAGTATTTGCATTGTACATATTAGGAGAATTTAACACGGTATTATCTTTGGACATTTTAGGAGGCCTAAGGGGCAGTTAACGATATTAAATATGAACACCACATAATATAGGGCTACACCTTGGTTGCATGAAAATAAAAGAACAAATTTGAGGATAATGAAACACATGAGGATAATGAAAATGAACAAGTTAAAGCTCTTGCATTGTGTTATATATATATATATATATATATATATATATATATATATATATATATTCTATAAGATTTTTTTTAGTATGTGGCTCATTATCAGTATTTGCATTGTACATATTAGGAGAATTTAACACGGTATTATCTTTGGACATTTTAGGAGGCCTAAGGGGCAGTTAAAGATATTAAATATGAACACCACATAATATAGGGCTACACCTAGGTTGCATGAAAATAAAAGAACAAATTTGAGGATAATGAAACACATGAGGATAATGAAAATGAACAAGTTAAAGCTCTTGCATTGTGTTATATATATATATATATATATATATATATATATATATATATATATATATTCTATAAGATTTTTTTTAGTATGTGGCTCATTATCAGTATTTGCATTGTACATATTAGGAGAATTTAACACAGTATTATCTTTGGACATTTTAGGAGGCCTAAGGGGCAGTTAAAGATATTAAATATGAACACCACATAATATAGGGCTACACCTAGGTTGCATGAAAATAAAAGAACAAATTTGAGGATAATGAAACACATGAGGATAATGAAAATGAACAAGTTAAAGCTCTTGCATTGTGTTATATATATATATATATATATATATATATATATATATATATATATATATATATATATATATATATATATATATATGAGGATAATGAAAATGAACAAGTTAAAGCTATTGCATTGTTTTTTGATTGTATTTGTGAAAATCCTAATTATATTCATAAGATCCTCCATTTTATAGTAGACACTAAAACAACTAAGAGCATAAATGAAAAACCACATGCATCTATTAATCAAGCTATTATATCTATATGACATTCCCATATTCATGTTTCTCCCACCTCGATCAAACATTACATACTACATGTAGTGAGGGCACATGTTATGTGTTTGAACTGTTGTTATCCAAAATAAATACAATCATCACTACATCTTCCATGGGAACCATTAACACTTCAACCCAATTAATGGTTTCAATGCTTATTTAAATACAAGCATTTGCATCCAATTTGGTGACTTTTAAAAATTCAAACATTAGTGGTCAAAATGTGCAAGATCTTGTACAAACTATAAAATTTTTGGAAGCTAAGATTATCAACATTGAACAAAATTATATGAAATTGCCCCATACTATTGATTCACAAGTTGTATTTTATAACCCTCTTGCACCTAAGATATATTTATACCCTTTTACAAATGGTTTTTTTGCACCCAAAGTTCACACTTTGTGATGGTAAGGGTGATCTTGAGAAACATTTTTGACCTTTTTTGTGGCATCCTTTGATTATGATTCTAATGATAAAAAGTTGACTAAATTATTTCCATGAAGCTTAAAAGACTATGCTTTGAGATGGTTCTATGATCTAAAAATACAATTAGTAAGAGCATTCAAACTTCTATCCAATCATTTTCAGCACATTTTTCAATCAAAATTACTGAAAAGATGCCATATGAACAAATTTACAAGATCAAATAATGAACCAATTAATGAATATGTTTTGAGATATAAGACAATGTTGGCCAAAATGACAAATCCAATGGCAGATAAATAAAATCAAGACATATTCAAGAAAATTTTTCTTGTTTCCTTACATGAGTCTACTATTTTAAATAAATTAAAATCATTTGATGACTTATGCCATTTTTTTGAGATAGAGAAATGAAATTTATTGCATTAAACAATATTAGGTATGTATCTAACACACCAACTACATCCACTAACAAGTTTCATATCAATCCAAGTTACATGGTAAAACCTACAGAGGCTAAAAAGGACACAATTACCATAGTTAATATAGTGTCTCAATGACATAATACACACACCTTATCCAATACACCTAAGATAAAATTTACATTATTACCTGAATCTCCAACTTTATCACTTTCAAACGTAGTAGAGTGTCATCTCATTCCTCTCCCTCCTATGGTGGTTGATATGATTTGACCTTCACCAAAAGGATATGATGCCAGTGCTTATTATTACTACCACCAATGTGAAAGAAAATATATGAAAAAATGTTATAAATTAAATCAAATATACAAAACATTATTTATAATGATCAACTTACATTTAAGGATTTTTCGCAGATTTAGGATAATAGCCAAATGATCATCAAAACCAAAAGATATTCAACAATCCATTACAGGATCATTTAAAGATGACCCTAAATGTGTAAACAGAACATCATGTACATAATCCTTCCTCTCATTATGGTCACCCATTAGATGGGATTATTGGTACATATAGACATGAGATACCTCTTATAGTTTTAAGACCTTCTATTTTATTTGATGACATTAAGACTATGGCTAATGACTCAGATATTCATTCCTTATTTATCGGGGCATATATTGATCATCAACCTATACATGTGTTATTATTGATAATGGTGCTAGTGGGAATGTATGTAATATGAAATTACTCACACATGATGATTTATTCCCTTTAACTAAAATGATAAAATCATTCTATAGGAATCTATAATATGTTTTTGATGAGACTAATTTACCTCTTTAGGTTGGTCTAGCATATGTGACCACCATATTTTTAGTTATACCACATATGGGAATATTTTATATGTTATTGGGATATTATTGGATACATAAGATCTATGTATTACCTTCCACAATGCATGGTTGTCTTAAGTATATTCATGCCAACAAGGTAATTATAATTTATGGGATTCCATATGAACATAATTTTCAATAGGAAAAGTTTGTTCCATGATAGTTGCTTATAAAAACTACTAAATTTAATCATGCATGAAAGGGTAAGAAACAATAAATACCTTTTAATACGTACCCTATACTTGAGAGGCCTTTACATTAGATACAAACAGTGGACTCTTTGAGATCCTCACAAACCTCTATGACCTAGCCATTTACCTACATCTGAAGACCATGTTTCAAAATGGGTAATGAGACCCACTATTATATTGAGAAAATTCTAAAGCATAAAATAGTGGGTTCCAATAAATCCTACAAAATATATTACTAATTCATGACTATAGAGTCATATGGGATATACAAATAACATCACAGATTCTAAACATTTAGATTTAGTAGATATACATGATCCTTGGTAGCATGAACAATTTATTATACCACATTCAAAGTATAGGGTACCCTATTAACATCAATTATATTGGATAATTAGATATCAATATCTTTACAAACATTAAAAAAATTCAAAAATTCCCAAAAAAATTAAAAAATCCGTAAAATACAAAAACATTCAAATAATTCAAAAATACCCAAAATATTTAGCATTTCACATGTTTTCTATTTTTTTCATATGTTGTTTACTTTATGTTAGTAGATATCATATCATTTATATACACACACATGTTTCATATGTATTTGAGTGTGATATAGGCATACATTAGACCCATGATACTCAAGCATGCAGATGTTGGAACTTTCTTCTTCTAGTGTGATACACTATGTTGGGGGAATCTTGATTCTATATGATCATAATTGACACAAGTTATATTATTTTATGATCATTTTTCATTATCTCATTGAGATTATATATCTTACACATTACTATACTCATGTTTCTATAAACATAGTGTACTTTAGATGCTATTCTACATGACATTTTTAATAACACATGTATGGAGGGACTAGTATGACATGCTTATGCTAGTTTCATATGTGTCATTACTTCATCTTACATTATCTTACTTGAATGTACTTCTTATTTACTTTTTATGTCTTGATTTTGGAATATTTACACATGTTACTTTTCTTGGTATCCATAATGCCCTGATTTTTTATTATTTATTTGGTGTGCATACATTTACACATCTTCCACTTAAGTGTGCAACATTAGAACATGCACCTTGTTTGCAGTCTTATTGGACCCCTTTCTATGTGATATTTGAGTATTCTTGCATGTGTGATTGATTGTTTGCTGAGATTTTTATCTTATAGACATTTCTATGATTCATATAATGAATCTTAAGGATTGTTATGTATGCATACTACATGATTCATTAAAATATCTACTTCAACATGACACTACTACATGCTTCTTTACTACATGATTCATACAGATACAACATAGTTGTCTTACCCTTTTGAGATAATGTGATTATCACAATTTTAATCCCATCACCTCATAATAAGGGGAATATTAGTGGGGAGTATCATAAAATACATGAATCCACATACATACAATTAATAAAATTGGTAGGCTTTGATTAAGTTTACATAATTTACATGTTTTAGATATACATTTTGGACATAATTTTAAGCATTGTTCATAGATTTGGGATAAATATTTACAAATTTGTGATACATATTATACACATGTTATAGATAAAATGTTACATTTTGACATATACTTCAGCGTAAGACATATTTGAGGTATACATGTACTAAATTATAAATACACTTTCAAATTATACATACATTCATGCACCAATCTTACCAAGATGTGTCGTTTAAGCTTTTATCTATTGCATTAGTTATATATTTTTCATTAGTTTTGTTGGGTGAATATTTTGTCAATCAACTAATTGATGAGAAAAATAGGTCTTATCAACCATAACAAGGGAGATTGGTCATCCAAAGTTACAGGTTTACCACATCCAAAGGAGACAAATCTCTCCTCTCATCAAGGGGAGGTTCCCTATTAAATAGGAGGAGGCTATATACTATAGATATAAGCAAAAAATAACTCTTAGGGGTAGGGTATCACCATCCATCTCTCTTTTTTCAAAGATGATGTTCACAGGCAAAGGAGAAATACACGTGAAAACACTAAAGACACTTCTCTTCTTTTAGAAGTGGTCTTATAGGAAACAAAAAGAGTTCTTTCAGGTAGTGACAAGTGATTGGTAACAAGATACAATAACTAGTAAAATGAAGTATCGCACAAAGTCTCCACTTCAGCTACCCAAAGAGTGAAATATGAAAGACAATGAGGGCACAAAGTCATCCCAAGGTCTTTTACATAGAAATATAAACTAAAGAAACACACTAAAGGAAATTATAGGTAGCATAAAGTCTTCCCACAGTTAGCTTTAGGGTACCTTCTTGATTATCTCCACTAGCTCTACTTATTTCATTAAATGGACAAGAACACATTCAAAAAATAGATATAAGAACAGTCTCCTAAATGATACAAGCTATGATAGCACAAAGTCTGAAAGTAACTTGCTTTCTCATTCAAACAAATAAAAATGAGTAATAACCTAAGCTCAAAGTCTTAGTGATAGCCTCTCAATTTTGGTAGAGTTTTGCTTCTTTTATAAAAAATATCTCTCTTAAACAATAAAAGAGATTACAATATATAGCATCCAAAAAAGACTTGGCACTTTGTTTCATGGAATCACCCATGCTATGCATTTAATGCCATGAATGCATTTTTAGTTCTGTCAGGGGGCCATGCTGGAATAGGGCATTAGCCTTAATTGTGGTGTGTCAATTCATCTCAAATGTCTTCTCTTAAGTCTGGATCATCTAGTCTGTCCCCTTTGATGTCTGTGTAGCTATCCATTTTGTCTTTACTCCAAGGGAGATAAATAGGCCATGTCTTCAATGTTTGCTAGTCAAAATATCTACTCTATGGACTATTCCACCTACTGGAATAACTATTGTGTAGATATTTTGGCCTCTCCCTCTTTCTGCTTGATTTGAGCCCTTAGGTTATCTTTTCCCCTTTTTGATTCTTTTGGTTCCTCCTCTCGGTGGTTCTTCCTTTTGACCTGAAGGTATTTGAATGCCTTTAGGTCTGTGTTTAAGCCTGCAAAGATCAACAAACACTTTATTGCCACAAATTTGATGTCTTTAGGTCTGTCATCATTTGAAAGCTAATGGCTAGTTGGTTGTCCTAAATTTGATGACTGCGAGCTCATCATCCTGCTTAGCGATTCATTCATGTCTTTCCCACTTACTTTGGCTACTTTTTGTCAGCTTCATCCTCTTTACTGTCTTTGTATTAGGAGTGCTCCATCTTTGACATCTATCACAATCCATTACTTTGAAACTTTTACCAACTTATAGAAAATAGGACCCACAACACTTCTTGCCTGAGCAACTTCAAAAGGGGAATGGGGACAGGTGGCACTTTTCACTGATCTTAACAAGTGACACATGGCATTGTCCACTATGAAATAGGTGAAGACTTTTGGTAGCATTCACTTAACTTATAGGAGCTTTAGATTTCTTTTTAGAGTCTTGTAGAAGATGACACATGGAAGCTTTTGTTGACCTTTAGAAACACTATAGAAACATTCAAGACTCATTTGGATTCACACGGATGATGACACTTGGCATGCTCCACTCACTTTTAACAACTCACCCAAGGCCCACCATAGTCCTCACTCAATAATGAAACAAAAGGAAGAAATGGAAAATGTTGACACTTGGCACTTTCCATTGAGTTTTACAAGGGACATGTGGTGACTTCTGCTGATTTTAGAAAAACATATTAAAACCTTCCATAGTTGCCACTTGGCACCCTCCACAGAACTTTGAGGGAAGCTTATTGAAAGAAGCTTGAAATGCAGATGTAAACACTTGTCATGCTTTTCTCACTTTTAGCAACTCACCCAGGGCCCACCATAGTCCTTGCTCAATAACGAAATAAAAGGAAGAAACTACAGATGTTGACACTTGGTAACTTCCATTGAGATTTACAAGGGCACATGGCATGTTCTACTACTTTTTAAAAACAAATTATAATGGGTCTCAGCAGATGACACTTGGTAGCTTTCACTTGACTTTGAGACTTAGACAAAACTTCAAGCAAAAAGAAAAACCTGTGCCAAATGAAAAATCCATGCCTTGTGTCATAACCCTTACTGCCTCAAAATTGAAATGTGCAGGGATAAAACTTGGAGTGCATAATTGAAACTACTAAAATTTAGATTATTTTACTCTACAAATGGAAGAAAGAATTATATTTGGCTTGTAGGACCAAAAATAGTTCATGTGTTGTCCCAAAAATGAGTGATAGACTTTGGGAACAACAGCTGGCTCTAGTTGGGGAACTTCCTTCAGTTGAAATTTTGGAACAACTAAGGGGAGTAGAGACCAGAATCTCTAGTGTCTTGAAGTATGCCATTGGGCTATGGAGTCATGCTACCCAAAAAGAAAGGCTCCAAAAAAAACAAAAAACAAACAACACACAATAGAAACAAAGGCTATACAAATATACATATGTATAGGTGAACTTATCTGATACTTCAAGAATTAAAGTGCTTCAGATGCTACCCATTGTGAGGTAGAGAAAAAGATGTGCCATCTTGATACCTCAAAAGGAAACTATTTTCACCATTGAGCTGATGAATAGTAAAAGGGCCCCTCCATAGGAAATGAAACTTTCTATGCATTCCCTTTGGTTCTCTCCTCTTATCCCATAGGAGGACTTGATCTCCAATCTAGAAATCATGGTTCTTTGCTTTCTAGTCAAAGAGCTTCTTAACCAGACTTTGATGGGCAGCAATTCGGTCCACCACCATAGTTCACTACTCATCTAGCTCAGTCAAGCACATGATCATTTTGTTAATGGAGCTTTCATACGTTTGATCCTCAATTGGCTTAGCTAATTTCAATGCTAGAAATTCTAGAGTAATTGGTATCTCAGCATTGAGACCATAAAAAAGTTGGAAAGGAGACATACTAATTGCCCTTTTTGGTGTAATTTTGTCTGCCCATAAAGCATCAACCAATGCTTTATGCCATGTCCTTTGGTTGTCATCTACTAGCTTCTTGATGATAGTCACCAGGTTCTTGTTGCTTGATTTAGCTTGTCCATTCCCTTGTGGAAAGTAATCAGAAGAATGGGAGAGGGTAATCCCATTGTAAAAATAGAATTGAGTGATCTCTTGGGAAGTGAAATGAGCTACATTGTCAGTGACAATCTTGATTGGGACCCCAAACCTGGAAATCATGTTCTCCTTGAGGAAATTGCACACTACTTCTGAAGTAGCATGTTTGGTTGGGATAGCTTCCACCCACTTGGTGAAGTAATCTATGGCTATGAGGACATAGTCATGTCCAACACTTGAAGATGGGTTTACAACACCAATGAAATTAATGCCCCATTGCTGAAATGGCTCTTTTATGACCATTGGCTTGAGAGGTAGAGCAACTAACTTGGGTCTTCCAACGAACTGCTGGCATAATTCACATTTCTTTACCCATTTGTATGCATCTTGAAAAAGAGTAGGCTAGTAATACCTGGCTCTAAGAATCTTGTGGGTAGTTACAAGAGTAGAAAAATGTCCTCCACAAGCCAGATTGTGGAAGGACCTCAAAATTTGGTTCTACTACTCTTTATCCATGCAGCGAAGGAACACTTCATCAAGGCTCCTCTTGTATAGGCCATTTCCCCAGAGGACAAAATTGGTAGCTTTTAGTTTGACAGTCCTCCTTTCTTTATGAGATAGGTGGGTAGGACACTCACCATAAGTAAGGAAATGAGCAATACTTGAGTACCACTCATTCATGGTAGAGACAAAGAAGACTGTTGGCATGCCTTCTTCTTCTAATTCTTCATGCTCTATTTGTGCTAGATTTTTATCAATAATTAATTGATAAAGACCCTTTCCCCACACTAGCTTCATGATTTGATGACTAGATCAAATTCTTGGATTTTTTAAATCCAATTACCTCTTTTCATCCCAAACTCCTACTGAGTTAATATGGATTTTATCATGGTATCAAGAACTAAGGTAGTAACATGTGACTTCAAGATGTAGAAGCGGAAATGCTTCACTAACTTTACCACTACATAGGCATGCTTCTCCATGTTTGAGTACTTTAGCTCATGAGCTTTAAGAGGATAGCTCATGAAAGAAATGGGAGATTCCACACCTTCTTGGTTCTGCTAAACTATAATTACTAAAAGTGTGTGTTTGAAAGCATAGCTATATATGGTGAACTCCTTGTTGTAGTCTAGATAAACTAGAATTGAGGCATGGGCAATAACTATCTTGATATCCCAGAATGCCAATTTGCCTTCTTTAGTCCAGCTGAAGATGGCCTTTTCTTTCATCATGTTTACAATATGATGAGTCTTCTTAGTGAACTCAGGAATGAACCTTCATAAGAAATTCATTTTTCCAAAGAAAGAGTGAACCACAGTCTTACTCATGGGCAAAGTAAGCTCTTGGATAGACTTGACTCTATCTGAGTCAATCTTTATACCTCTTTTAGACATAATCTGTCTGAGAAGTATCCATTATGTTACCCCAAAAATAGACTTCTTGGGGTTTAAAGAAATGCCATTCTAGTGGTAGCATTCCATCACTCGTTGTAAATGGTGCACATGATCCAGGCGATGCTTGAAAAAGATGGTTAGATCATCTAGGTATGCTATAATGAACTTACCTATTTCATCTTTGAAAGTAAGGTCCATTGCTCTCTAAAAGGTGGCACCAACATTTATCAGGCCAAATGGCATTCTATGATAGACAAAGGTGCCCCAAGGTGTGGTGAAGGTAGGCTTGTGCTAGTTTGCTTCACCAACTTCAACTTGATTGTATCTTGAGAAGCCATCTAGCATTGATAACATCTCTAAACTGATCACTATCTGAAGCACTTGATCCATGATAGGCAAAAGATAGTTATCCTTTAAGGATGACTGATTCAAATTTTGAAATCCACACAAAGGAAAATTTTGCCATTCTTCTTCCTCATAGGGACTATGTTTACAATCCATGTAGAATGATGGATTGGGAAAATTATCCTGTCATTCAACATTTTTGTATTTTAGATAGAATAGTACTTGATATCTTCAGATTGTATTTTCTAGATTTTTGGTTTTAAGACACTGAATCACTTTTAAGAGGAGTGTCATGGCAAATTTCTTTAGGCCTAAGTGACTTCAGATCATCATAGGAGTATGCTAGGACATCCATGTACTGGTAGAGTAGAGCAGTGAACTTGAAATTTTCCTCAAGAGTGTAACACTTCCCAATGTTCACCATCTTGGGATTTTTTTTGGTGCCCAGATTTACTTGATCAAACTCTTGGGAGGAGCTTGAATCCATTTGCTACTGTTTGATGAATTCATCATGTTTGTCAAACAACTCCAAAAAAACTAGGCCTTTTGGTATTTTATTTCCTTTGAGTTACAAGAACTCTTCACCTACATCTGCACTTGATTCAGGGGTTGGTTCAAGCTTCTGAGGCTCACTGCCTTTGAAGTGCAGCTATTCAAAGCTATCTTTTTACTCTAGGAAAGTAATGATTTGGTTGTCATTGTTAAAAACTTGACAATGACTGGCATTATCAAGTACACTTGGTCAAAAGACTAGCTCAATAGTGTACTTATCTCCTTTGAAGTCAGGGTGAAGAACCAAAAGAGTTTCTAAAATGGCTAGTACCTTAGCCCAGTCATTGAATTCTCTTAGTATGGTAGAGATGCTGAAAGCATCAAAGCTTTCAATCTGATCCTAGACTAGATTGTAGTAATGGTGTAATCTTTCATTTTTGGTTTGGTATAGGTTTCTCACCTGACAAACCACTAGTTCAGCATCCCCCTTGGCATGAAGGATTTTGATGCCTTTGTCCCTAGTAGCCTTCAATCCAAGCAACAAAAATTCATACTTAGCTGTGTTATTGGTGTTGCTAAACTACAACTTGTATGATGAAGAAAAAATATCTCCTTGAGGAGATATCAACACAATCCTAGCTCCTAAACCGGTAGAAGAGTAGCTACCATCAAATTCAAGAATCCATACCTCGTTAGACACTACTTTTTCATTGGATTCATCTTCATTTAGAGGTGGAGATTATTCCACACTTGCATTGCACTCTACCAATTATTCTGCTATTCCAACTAAACATATTTCTAGGCTATCGTATTTAGGAGTTTCATTAGGTGCTTCATGGACTTCCTCTGTGGTTAATAAATAATTACCCATGCCTAAAGACTCAAACAAAATTTGAGCTTCAGGTGCTGATGATTGGGTGACCACATATTTTGCTTCCTTTTCAAGGAGAAATCTCTTCATGATGCCTTTAACTAGAATCCTTGCTTCATATAGGTCCATGCTCAATACACCTCCAACGTCCTTATAAAAATTCCACCCAAGAAGGATGCCATATGATGCTGGGACATCGGCCACCAGGACAGTCATCTTGATTCTTTTATTTGGGAATGCTGTAAATGCAAATTGGGCATCCTTGATTTGTCCTAACAGAGGTAATTGCTTGTTTTCCATGGAGAAACATCTCCTAAATGTCTTGGTTAGTGTGAGACCAAGGGATTCCACCACTTTGGTAGGCATGACATTATCTAAAGCTCCAAAATCAATGATGCAATTGCTTAGCTTGTGACCGTTTATCAATAGGGAAACATAGGAAGACTCTATTTTCCCAGGGGCAAAAGGAGGAGTAATGACAAGGTTGTTTGGGATGGGCATGTTCTTTGGGGGATCATGAGTTATCTTCTTAGCATCTTGTCTGGCTGGGATGGTTTGGTTCTTTACACATTGAACCAATTTATCTAATTGCTCATGATTAGACTATAGAAATTCAAATTTAGACATTTGAATTTTGGTTTTCTTTATATGGTTAATTATGTCAAATGTCTGGAAAGAGCTAGGAGCAGAGGATATGAGTTCATCCTTTTAGTTTTTAGAAGGGAAAAGACTGGACTATGAATTTGAAGTAGAAGGCACAGGGATGTTTTGTGTACTTACCTTTCTCAAAATCACTAGGTCCTTTGGCTGGAAAGGTAGAGTGGTTCCCCGCTTAGCAATTCAAATTGCTAGTTGAGGTCATTCCTTTACTTTCTCCTTATCATTTGGTTGAGTTGATTGATTCTTGAACCAAGTTAATACAACATATGATCCCTCAACTGCATTACCTTCACTTTTGGGCTCATCCTAATAATTCAAGAAACCAATGTTGGAGTTGCCAGCTAATTCTTCTTCTCCTTCTGTGAAGAGATCAATGCCATTTTGTAGATTCAGCTTAGGCTAGAAGGAGAAATTTGATTTAGCTTCAAGATATCCAACTACTGAGTTGGTTGGAGGTGCTTCAATGGCAAGGTTATTCCTCTAAGATAGAGGGAGATGATTTGCTTTCCCTTGGTTCCTAACAACATTGCCTTGATATGACTGATTGGGAAACATCCTCCTTGGCATATTTCTATATGAAGGAGCAGATGACATCCCCTATGCCATTTGCTTTCTAAGAGTAAGTAACTCATTGGCCAACTTCTATACCATTGGATCAGTGGTGGTTGTAGGTGAGTATTTAGAAGATGAAGAGGATTTACCTTTATTAGGGTCTCTCCTTATCTTTCTAGCCAAGATAAGGTCATCTTATACCTCAGTAGCCAAGTCTTAAGTAGCCTCAAGGTCTATGTGGCTAGCACGTCTTAGCAGAAAACTCACTTCAGATAGCTGTGAGTTGATGAAGAAGCATTTGAGTTTTTAGGTGTTGGTTGGGTAATTGTAGGAATTCTATTCCTCAGCTTGTCAAACTTTGCTATGAAATCCTTCATAGGTTTATGAGGTTCCTTCATCTATGTGAGCTGAGCTAGCAAGGTATGTGCATCTTCTACAGGCTTGAACTTGGCTTCAAATTTAGCTTTGAGAGTGTCCTAGTCAGTCACTAATCAAGCTTGTAAATGGTAGAACTAGTTTATAGCAGTGCCTTGTAGTGTTTCCATGAAGAGCCTGACTGCCACGTCTTCAAATTCTACGCCTATCACACCACAGGATGTGTTGAAAGCTGTAACGTGTTCATCAAGATGAACTCTCCCATCACCAAAGAATTTGGGGAAATTCTTTCTTGAGCTATGTGGAAGTTCATGTAGAGGTGGAGTCAGATTGAGTGGGCCAAAAGAGTTACTCCAGGGGCCTTGAGCTGCTATGATTTGGTTATGTAAAAGTGTGATAAAAAATCTGGGTGGAGTACATATAGGCAAATCTTTGCTAGTAACAACAAAAGTAGCTTTACCTTGGGTTGGTGTCCTGGTATAGGTAGGAAGAACTCTCCTGGATCATTGAACTTGAAGTTGGGGAGGGAACAAATTAGAATTTCCCTTTTGCACCAATTCAAAAATAGGGTCAACAACACCTTGGGCTTTCTGACTTCTGGTATAGCATGGAGTTTCTAGATTATAGGATAAAAATGGGAAGGGACTGGTCTAACTTTAGCTTGAAGCTTGAGGCTTCAGACTATGTGCTCTTCCCCAGTGGAGTCACCAAAACACTGTTGGGTGAATATTTTTTCAGTCAGCTAAATGATGTGTAAAATAGGTCTTATCAACCATAGCAAAGGAGATTGGTCATCCAAAGTTGTAGGTTTACGACATCCAAAGGGGACAAATCTCTCCTCTCATCAAGGGGAGGTTCCTTGTTAAATAGGAGGAGGCTATATACTATAGATATAAGCAAAAAATAACACTCAGGGTAGGGTATCACCATCCATCTCTCTTTTTTTAGAGATGATGTTCAAAGGCAAGGGAGAAATCTAGGTGAAAACACTGAAGACACTTCTCTTCTTTTAGAAGTGGTCTTACAAGAAACAACAAGAGTTCTTTTAGGTAGTGACAAGTGACTGGTAACAAGATACAGTAACTAACATAATGAAGTATAACACAAAGTCTCCACTTTAGCTACCCAAAGAGTGAAATATGAAAGACAATGAGGGCACAAAGTCATCCCAAGGTCTTTTACATAGAAACAAAAAATAAAAAAACACATTAAAGACAATTATAGGCAGCACAAAGTCTTCCCACAGTTAGCTTCAGGGTACCTTCTTGATTATCTCCACTAGCTCTACTTATTTCATTAAATGGACAAGAACACATTCAAAAAATAGACATAAGAATAGTCTCCTAAATGATATAAGCTATGATAGCACAAAGTCTGAAAGTAACTTGCTTTCTCATTCAAACAAAAAAAATAAGTAACAACCTGAACTCAAAGTCTCAGTGATAGCCTCTCAATTTCGGCAGAGTTGTGCTTCTTTTATCAAAAATATCTCTCTTAAACAATAAAAGAGATTACAATATATTGTAGCCAATAAATACTTGGCACTTTGTTTCATGGAATGGCCCATGCTATGCATTCAATGCCTTGAATGCATTTTTAGTTCTATTAGAGGGCCATGCTAGAATAGGGTGTTGGCCTTAACTGTGGCATGTAAATTCATCTCAAATGTCTTCTCCTAGGTCTGGATCATCTGGTCTATCCCCTTTGATGTCTGCACAGCTATCCATTTTATATTTACTCTAAGGGAGATAAATAGGTCGTGTCTTCAATGTTTGCCAGTTAAAATATCTACTCTGCAGACTATTCCACCCACTGGAATAACTACTATGTAGAAATTTTTCCCTCTCCCTCTTTCTGCTACCATTTGAGCCCTCGAGCTATTTTTTCCCCTTTTTGATTCTTTTGGTTCCTCCTCTCGGTAGTTCTTCCTTTCAACCTAAAGGTATTTGAATGCCTTCAGGTCCGTGTTTAAGCCTGCAAATATCAACAAACACTTTATTGCCACAAATTTTGTCTTTGGGTCCATCATCATTTGAAAGCTAATGGCTAGTTGGTTGTCCTAAATTTGATGGCTATAGGCTCATCATCCTCCTTAGCAATTCCTTCATGTCTTTCCCACTTGCTTTGGCCACTTTCTATTAGGCTTCATCCTCTTTACTGTGTCTTTGTATTGGGAGTGCTCCATCTTTGACATCTGTCACATTCTGCTTCTTTGAAACTTTTACCAACTTATAGAAAATGGGATCCACAACACTTTTTGCTCAAGCAGATTCAAAAGGGGAATGGGGATAGGTGGCACTTTTCACTGATCTTAACAAGTGACACGTGACATTGTCTGCTGTGAAATAGGTGAGGACACTTGGTAGGATCCACTTAACTTATAGGAGCTTTAGATTCCTTTTGAGAGTCCTACAGGAGATGACACATGGCACCTTCTGCTAACTTTTAGAAACACTATAGAAACATTCAAGATTCATTTGGATTCACATAGATTATGACACTTGGCATGCTCTGGTCACTTTTAGCAACTCACCTGGGGCCCACCACAGTCCTTGCTCAATAACAAAATAAAAGGAAGAAACTATAGATGTTGACACTTGGTAGCTTCTACCGAGCTTTATAAGGGACACGAGGCACATTCCACTACTTTTGAGAAACAAATTATAATGGGTCTCAGTAAATGACACTTGGCAGCTTCTGCTCGACTTTGAGACTTAGACAAAACTTTAGGCAAAAATAAAAACCTGTGCCAAATGAAAAACCTGCGCCCTGTGTCATAACCCTTACTGCCTCAAAATTGAAATGCGTAGGGACAAAACTTGGAGTGCACAACTGAAACTACTAAAATGTAGAGTATTTTACTCTACAAAGGGAAGAAAGAATTATTTTTGGCTTGTAGGACCGAAAATAGTTCATGTGTTGTCCCAAAAATGAGTGACAAACTTTGGGAACAACAAGTATGATCAATAATATACACCCTCGATAGACTTGGAACTATGATTCTATTATTTTGGGTTGATATGGTTATATAATTTGAAAAATATATCTCAAGTCTCTACCCTTCATTTTGAATTTCCTTATAGCCAAAAGGATCACACTCCCCACCTCACTAGGTCTAATTACTTATTGAATTTTTATTTGATAAGGTGAATGTCATGTTTTAAAGGGATATGCAACCAAAAGTTTAAAAAATAAGTATAATCAATAAAAAAGTAATAAAATATAACCAAGCCAAGTAGGCTAATCGAACATTAAAATTTCATAGATTTTCAACAAAAAATAGGACCAAAAAACAAAATAGGACTAAAAAACTAGGACATATACTATATTTATTTAGAGGGCATGTCAAATCCATATTTTTTCTAGTAGGATTTAACTATTTATTATTTCCTCTAACTTTCTACTTGATACTACTAGATTTTCCTATGGTTCAGATGCTAGGGCCTTTTGCTATTCTTCTTTTCTATTCTATAGTCCCTTGGTCCTTCTCAAGTCTTGTCTTCTCATTTTTTTTAATATTTATATGGGAATTCAATGGGGTGATAGTTATGATTTACTTATCTCTTTTTCTAGGGGTGTCCTCTAACCTATGCCTACTAACTTTAGTCATCTTAAGATTTTCCCAAACTTCCCTCAGCTTATCTAACTCCAACTTTAGGGTATTCCACTATTCCATTATAGGGACCAACTACCATCCCATGCTCTATATATTATTATGGAATTCTAATAGTTTTTGCATGATTCTTTTAGGGAGGTCCACTATTTCTCTACCATTACCTTGCCTCCTAACTTCTACCACCTTTATCTCATAAATTTTAAATTTAGGGGTTTTTATACCCTAGGGGACCTATAGACTTATGCTTACCTTCTTCTTAGTTTTATTCTCCTAGGAGGGAGAGTCATAGGTCTTTATTATTCCCTTCTTATTGGTACCTAAGGGAAGGGGAGGGGAGATAGGGTGGGGGGAAGGTGAATACGGATCTTCCTTCTAATATTCAAAAGAGTTTTATGGGACCTCCCTCAAACTTTTTTCCTTACTATTTTCTCCTAAGGTGATCTCAATGCCCCTAAACGGTTTCCATTTTTGGTGAGGAGGAAGATTAGCCCCTAGTTTATCAGGTTAGAGGAGGGTTTTCCTTGAAAGGTCAAGATGGAGCATTTGAGGGACATGAGAAAGTAGTAAAGAATGCTAATATAATGTCCCTTAAAGTGGTATATTAATAATAAGTGATGGGAAAAGATGTGAGTAAATTTTTCCTCTAAAGTTAATTATTTCATTAATTGGACACATATTTTCAACCAACACCTTAAAATATTGGATCTAGGGTACCCCTTATCAGTTTAGAAGGCTGAGTCCATTTCAAAGAAATTTTACATCAGCTCATGTATTCTCCTCTTGTCCTTAAAGGACTTGGTTCCCTCACAAGACATACCTATGAATTCCTAGACTATATCCTCAATGATGTCGACTCTGGTGCCTCTGAACACAACTTGCCTCTACTCCCACCCCATGGAAAAATCCTTAACCAATATTTCATTATGGAATTCAATACGAAGCATAAATTCCATAAGCCCCCTTTTTTAAGCTTCCTCTAGACCTTATATTCATTTAAAATTTGGCACATGAGATTGGTTCACACCTATCCCTATCACTTCTCATGACTATCCTCTTCTTCCTACATGGTTGTGAGAATTATAGAGTGTGGAGTGGAGGTTCAAGCTTCTATAATTTTGTTTTGTCCAACTACAAGCTTCTATAATTTTGTTTTGTCCAACTAATATAAATACGGTACTTTTCAGGATGATGTCTACCATCCAAATATTTTAAATGAGTTTAATTATCATGACACTTAGTGTGGAGTGAGATTGGATTAGGTGTGATAGTTGTTCATATGTGTACCTTTAACCATTGGTTGAATTTTTAAATCATGATTAATTAGGGGGTAGATATGGGGTGGATGTTGGTGGGACCAATTCACATGATAAAGTCAAGGCTAGTGATGCCAATGTTTACTATAACATTTTCTATGACATTTCCCTCCCAATAGATATGGGTGAATGAACATTCACTAGTGGTTTGGAGTAGACCAGTGGCATCAACAATGAGTTGGCTAATAAAGTGGGAGGGGTTCACTTTGCCTAAAAGGGCATTAAGGATGTTTAGTAAATCTAATTCAATTTATAACTTAGAGATGTTATGTTGGACTACCAAAAGGTGCCCCAAAGGACTAATTTGGCCTCAACCATGTGGTTAGTTTGTACAAGTAGCTATAGCCACGCTAAACTTGTCTATGATGATTCCACTACCTCCCAAACTACCTAGATTTCCCTTGGATGCTCCATTAAAGTTTAGATTAAACCATCCTAGAGGGGGACACAACCATTTTATGAGGCTCTTGGCTAATTTAAGTCTAGGGGGTAAGGTTACATTTACTAAAGATGACTTGTTTATCCTTAAAGGCAACTATTTTGTCATTGAGTATCACCACTCTCCATTTCTTAGTAATGGTAGCCCATAACTGGTGAAAATAACTCAAGGGGTTTCATATTTTGTGACCAAAGAGATGGGTGTCCTTGGCAGTCCAATTTTTCCAAAAAAATGGGGAAGGGCTAGGGACCATAGGAAGGACAAGGAGCGAAGCTTCCAGGGGATTTCCATTGGATGATGAGATCAAGAATGGCACTAGGATTTAATTACTTATTTCTTACTAAAAACATGATTATATTGATTACATAAATCACTTGTGGGGCCACTAACCCATTTTTTGGAAAGGTATCCTAACCTAAGGTGGAGAGATAGGGTTTGATATGCAAACAATGTTACAAAGCCTATGAACAAGATCTAAATAAAATAAAATGAACGATGACAAAAAACCTAGAAATACCCATGTGGTCACATATTGATACAATGAACATTTTATATAGGAAAACTGCATTGAGATTCAAATAATAACATTGATTTAAGTGTCCAAAAGTCTATACAAGTGTTTGGGTAGTTAAAAATAATATTTATATAATATAAAGACCATTTCTTGAACACTAGATAGCCTTTTTCCACACATCTACATCTCAAGTCTATCTACGCATCATTACATAAGTTAAGTATTATTTATTCTTTGTGATTGTGTAATCAAAATACCATTTGGAATTTTAATTTATATATTTATTATATTTCATAATTCAAAATTGAAATATAATATCATAAACTAAATTATTTAATTGACCTAATTTTAGGAATAGGTTATCTTAATCTTGAATATCCTATCCTTCCTAATCCTTAATTTCTAAAAAGGGTTAAACAATGAGTCACCAATTCAAATTAAACATAAGGGACTACCAAAAATACTACCTAAATAAAAAATAATACATCCTAAAGTGAAAAAACTAGAGTTCAATTACCTACTCATCCATACACCAAGGTAATCTTATCACACCCTCTTATGTTTGTTAAAGCTAAAGAACTTATTAAGGTTTCAACTACACAATCCAAAAAAAGATCTTATTTTCAATAAGATATGAAAATATTACATCTAATTTCCATGATATTGATTACACTAATAGTGATGATGATTCTAGATAACATAAAACTCATTTTTACATTTATGATGATACTAGAAACACACATGACTTAGATTTTTTAGATATTGATCATCCAGATAATTTTCAGCTCATTGTACATGACATGGTCATTTAGAAAATATTATTGGTTAAGATTGATATGTAATCTCATGTGATTCAATGTAACACACTATTTTACATAACTCATCTTTTTATATTTTCATGTATTTGTTATGTATCTCTAGTGCTTGATTTATGTCTAGTCTTGTGTATGGAATTATTTTTGGATTCTTTGTGCTTCCTTCTATATTTGTATTATTTTCATATATTGATATTTTTATTACTTATTTATTATTTTATCTCAAATTTTAAATTTTAATTCTTTCATATTTTAATTTTTAGAATAATTAAGTATTATTTTAATAATGCATGCAATGGTTTATTAGCATTGTATAGGTGTAATTTTTCCTTGTGTTATAGATAACACAAGGTTTTAGGTTGTTGTACGTAGAGGTTTAGATATTGAAGTTGTTCCTTGATTTTAGGAGTGTTTATCTAATTTTATATCTTATTAAAAAAACCTCTTTGTAATGTATTATTAAAGGATTGTAATACAATATGATGTTGTTTTACTTTGTCATTCTTATAGGCCTCTTGCTTTATGTTGATTGTGTTATTTATTTTATCATTAAATTTTGATTATTATTACCATTTCCAAAG
>JARHVA010000514.1:2145000-2215000 GCA_037957365.1 Torreya grandis | reverse complement strand
TAGTAACACACCACACTGAGCTAACAAATTATAGTAGAAAGTAAAAATTAAATGAAAGTAAATAATTTATAAATACTTACCTTCACTTACCTTATTACTATTTAAATAAGAGTCACATGAGAAATATATGGTAGAGGTATCCAATGTGTGAAATAAGAGATAGACCTGAAAAATAAGACAAAATTTGAAGTTTTAACAAAAATATGTAGTTAGTATTGAAACATTCTCTACAATATCAAGATTTCACAACTTCTTTCCTTTTGTCAAAAGAGTATAAAATAAATTTATGAGAAAAATATGGATTTTTTTGGTAAATAATTGAACTCTTGTTATTTTTGAAATTTTAATATAAAAGGCATAAATTATTATTCATTTATGAATTTGTGATTATTGATTATCAGATTTATGAGTGTCCTAGTTGAGTTGAGAGAGAGAGAGATGATGGTGTGAGCTTAAGGAGGTAGACATGTTGGATGATGGGTAGGAGGATGTATTTTGATTACTATGAAAATAGTCCAGGTATGAATTTAATATGATTTTTTAAATTTTGGGATAAAAAATGAATTAATTTAGGAAAAGTGATCACCAGGGCAAATCAGTGTAATAAGCATTGCCCCAATTTTTTTTATATTGGAGTAGAAATTATAAGGGGTATTGGTTAATGACCAAAATATGAAATATTAATTCTAAAAAATTGATTATAATGTAGTTAAAAATTACTACATAATTTAAATGGGATTGGCCTGGTCGATCTAGTTGGTTTGGGTGTTTTTAAATAGGTGGTTGATTCTATAGTAGGTGGCTGATCTAGTATAATTTAAAATTGGATGACTAAATTTAGGGTGGATGATTTAATTAAAATATGTAAGGTGGCTGATGAAATATGCCTTAACTAACATATTTTAATGAATAGGTGGTTGATCTAGTTTATATGGTGATTGATGTAGTTGGTTTTACAGAAAGTTGGCCAATGTCGTAGGTCATGGACAATCATGTATAAAAATTAAGTGGCTGACTTAGTATCAAAAGTGGTCAATATAGTAGGGTATGAAAAAATGGGTGGACGACTCAGTTATAAGTTGGATGATATATATTATAATGAAAAGGAAGATGCAAAAGAGGTTGATGAAGTAGTTAATTTTGTTTATTACATGTATTTTAAAGATTTTATAGAGTATATTTGGTTATTATTTTGAATGTGGAGTTGATTAGTGGTTTGTTGTTTGATATTTTATAGAGGAAACATAGACTTTAGAGATTGGTGGATGTAGTTTGGTTACTAGATCTGTTTGAGAGGTTCTCTATGGTATATCAAGCTTAGTTGACTACCTTGGGTTTTGACAAGACTATAGAGATGTAAAATATTCTTCTTAGTGTGGAGTTAGTAGCCATACTATTAGGAACATGGGAGTGATTAAAACTTTTAGGTGGGTGGTGTATGGGGATACCATTGAGTTTGGATCATCCTAGAGGATCTCCATGCTTTATTTGGAGTCCTTATTGTAGGTTTTTTGGTGTCATGTGACACACTAGATATAAATGCCAATAGATGCACCAAGCCTTAAGGGTTACTGGTTCTAAGAGATATATGTAAGCCAACTTATGAGTGCACCTATTTGATTTATATATATCATCCATTCCAAATATTTGAAAGGCCATTATTGGAATTATGACACCTCATGTGATCTATCACAACTTAGATGGGAAGGTAACTCTATACATTGTTGCATTATGATGATCCATATTAGAGTAGGTCATAATGTATAATATAGGATCAGTGATTTGGGTAAAGTTGGTGCTTGATTTATATAATGTTTTATCTTAAAGGTAGATGACTATGTACCCTATTATTTTATTATGTAATTGGATTTATGAATAGTTCTTGATGTATTAGCTTGTGAGGTTTCTGTATGTAGTTGATGCTACCCTGCCATGTTTGTAATGATGGGCACATGATCATATATTGCATGTTATAACACATGCCTCAAAATTATATATATGATCACATGGGGATAGATTATTTGGTGTATTTATATGGGAATAATAGATATTTTATCCTCATGTCCAAGTAATTTCAATCATAGGTGCAAGTGAGGATTACTAGGCACTATCCTTAGTGGTAGGAGCCACATCCAATGTTGTAGTTACTAAGAGAGTTTATATTGGCAAACCTGATAACACTCATGATAGTGATAACATACTAGGTATGTTATGTGAGGGAGCATCATGGTGAAAGGATTACATGAGTACTAATGGATGTTCCTATCATATGATAATGATAATTGAGGGAGGGAGGATGACAATGATGATGACAAGGAGGAGATCCAATGGTAGCTCAAAGACTAGATTATGTGACTTTTGATGTATAACAACATGTATTTGAGTGACCACAATGAAAATGGAGACAAATTTAGATTATGATGCAACCACATGCACCATTATGTGCACCACTACAAGTACCACTAGAGGCACCACTACATGCACCACCATAGGTGCCACCATAGGTAGAGATAGAGGGAGAGCCACTGGGATACCCATAGGGAGATGCTATAACATAACCTATTTAAGTTGGTTGATTATGAGGAATATTCATAGTGTACCACATAATGTGTATGTGATTCAACCTAGGCATTATAGAGTCTTTGCACTACCATTGAGTCAATTTTTATAGGATGTACTAGGTGGTCAAGCTGATGGGGATACTATTGGTAAGCAATGTGTATTGTGTTGAGTTTGTGATATATTGATATAATTTTTAGATAAAAATAGTTATTTTAGATATTTATATGTGAGATTTTATGTTCATTTTGTTTAAATTTTATAGATATTACAACATAAGAGGCAAGATGGTATTCCATGGTTGAGAGAACACATTAGATATATTAGATGATGTATTACCTGATCATGATACAACTTAGATGATTGATCTAATGGTGCCTTTAACATTGATGTATGATATATGGTTTTAGTTAATTGGTGTGATAGCTATAGATTTGTAGAGATGATTTGACATTGCCCAAGTGGTATTGCCCTGAGGTGTTGGTGATGGTGAGTTATAGGCATGGTAGTCATTGGATACAAAGTGAATTGCACATTTTGAGATGGCTAGATAGTTATACTAGGTGCAGGTCTAAGTGGTCCATTTATAGGGATATGTGGAGGGATTATATACACATACAAAGTCCATTAAAAAACTATTTGTAGAGGATAGTCATAGGCTTCAATGAATAATGTAACTCATCCACCACTAGATACGTAGGGTGGACTAGATTTATAGGGTTAATCTTATATTTTTTTCATGTGATATTGTATGAGATTTTTTTTTAATATTGTCAGATAATTTACAAAATTATATGCATTTGAAGATGAAAACATCAAAAAATAGGTTGCAATAACCAATAACCAAGAAAATGAAGGTCCAAGAACTAGTACAATATTGTAATATAAAAAAGCCATAGAGCTATGATAGTAAAAAAGAAATAAAACACAATAGGGAAACAAAGGACACACAACATACTAAGAATAAATGGCGTCTATTAATATTATATTGGGATTCACTTCATAATCTACATGATATTTCTACACTATAGGGACCTTATGTAACATAAGTACCTATTGAGGAACACATACAAGAGGTAGGAAACTTTCATCCATGTCTAGTAGCATATGAATGTTATAATTATTGACATAATTCACTAATTACTCAAAATCAGTCAATTTGATAGAATAAATAACCTTTTCAAGATGATCTGATACATAGTTAATATAGTCATCCACCCATTTACCATAGTCATCAACCATCACTTGATCACCATCACCTTACACATAATCAAATATTGTAACAACATTAATAGAAGTAGGGGTAAAAAATGAAGGAGCTGCCTATCCAAAAATAACTTGAGGGGAGCTAGGACCACCATAAAACAAAACATCCATCACCTCTTTATGATTTGACAACCAAATACTAGTACTAATCTTATCAAAATTGGAAGATCCAACCCAATCAAAAAAAATCTTCTCAACTTCTTGTTAAAAAAAACATCCTTCATCAATTCCCATTCATGCTCAAATACCTAAACCTCAATTGTAGAGTCTTGAGTAACTCTCCAATCTATAATTTTGGACCATTTAGTAAAGCCACTAGTGTCCAATAATAAGCTAGAAGAGATATTCAACATCCTAGTTTACATATTTTTTTCCAATTGATCTTGAGGAATCTTGAGTTGTAAGAAAATTTTCAATAAAAAATTATAGTGATAACTTCAATGTTGAAATTAGTAAGCATCCTTACCTAAAACTAAAAAACATCCAGGTTTATTTGTTTCCAAATGAACCAAAGGACTTCAATAGATAAAACTAACCAAAATTTGTAGAAGAACAAATGAAGCTTCCTAGGAGAACACTAATAACCAAAAGCAATATTGTACTAAGAAATCTCACACCCAAACAAACAAGACCAACTTTTAAGACAATGTTTACAAATATTGGTAACATAAGTACAATAGTAAAATACATGCTCAATAATTTCCAACTCCCCATAGCATAAATAATAAGGATGGCATAACCCACAACCAAATTATTAAACAAGAAAACCATCTAAAACAAGATTTCTTAGGTTCAAGATAAGAAGCCCAAATAACATTAAATCTAAACATCCAGCTATGAAAGGGGTCATAATCATTCCAAGAATAGTTAAGGGCGAGGAAAGGACATATAGAAAAATCAAGCTTTCTATAAAACATCTTAGTGAAATATTCTTTTAGAGGTAATCCATTTAACCATTTAATATTATCCCAAAAATCATTCTTGTTATCCTTCAATTTAACAAGCTCAATTCATGGGATAACCCCTATGAAACTTGTATGTCTCATAGACCATGAGATCTAAGCATGAAAAATGAGGCAAATTTCTACCTCTTTGCATTTGTTTTTCTCAATAAAGTTGATCTTTTGAGGGAATTTTGCATCCAATTCAGTTCAATTTTTTTTCTATGAACTACACTTTGTTCCTTTCTATGCAAGTTTAGAGAATTTTCCCAACTTTGCATATGTTTTATGTTCTTTTTGATGAGTCAAAATTTTAATTTGACATTTAATATGCAAGTTTAGAGAGTTTTCTCGACATTGCATATGCAATTTTAGAGAATTTTATCAACATTGCACATGCAAGAGTGCTATTTTTCTCTAACTTTGCATGTGCAAATTTGGAATTTTTCTTTGCTCTTACACTTGGGCCCACCATTATGCTGGTAATTAATACATATTAATTACCCTTCCTATATATATTTAACCTTCTATAATTTTTATTTTTAACCACTACCTTCTCTCTCTTCACCATTTTTGAGCTCAAGTGCACCTCCCAGCCACCATTTTTGAGCTCGTGCGTCTATCACTTTGCTAACCTTATGATCAATTAGATTTTTTGGTTTGATTTTTTTTTCTTCAAAACACCTCATTTTGTCTATTTTATCTTGTTTCAAGTAAGTCTCCCTTTTATCTTCTTCTTTTTTATGTTTTACTAAGATTATTTCATTTCTTGTTTTCTATTTTAGGGCTTGATTTTATTTCCTCAAAACTTTTTCAAACCCTAATTTTCTCTATGAATTTCAAAATTTTTTCCTTGAGATGCATGGAAGAGTGATCCTCGCTATCACCTGGTTCACTTCAAAGAAAATTCTCTAAAGTGCACATTGCATTTTTCCTCCCATGTACTTCAGAGAATTTTCTTTGAAGTGCACACCACTCGATGCCATTCAAAGATTTCTTTTGAAGTGCATATTGTTAATTCCTCAGTGTACTTTAGATATTTTTCTCTAAAGTACACATAACTAGGTGCACTTTGAAGAAAATTCTCTGAAGTGCATGCAAGTTTGCCTCTCTCATGTAGTTTAGAGAATTTTATCTGAACTACACCCAACCTTTTCTCGTGTAGTTTAGAATTTTTTTTTGAATTACACCAAAGTGATCCATTCATCATGAAATTTATATAATTTTATTCAAACTAAATGTTTCCCAAAAAGTGATGAAAAATGCTAAATCTAGATAATCAAATTTTCTTACTTGTAGCTATCTAATCAATGTTAGACATTTCTCCAAACAAGAAGATAATAAAGTACAAACATCAGGGTGTGTTCCCATTATCTATAGTTGATTCAAATGTGGATCAAATTAGGGATATAGATATTGGTCATGTGGACATGGCTAAGTTTTTACCCAACCATTGCATCTCATATGCACCTCATATGCAACTAGTACTTAATAGTGAAATCCATTTCACCTCATATGTAGCTAGTACTTAATAGTGAAATCCATTTCACTGTTGCATTTCCAGTATGAACACATGATTCTAAATTCATCTTAACCATGGTATTAGAATTTGATAAAGAAAGTAAATCGGTCATGGATTTAGAGGGCAAGGTGATCATTCACCTTGATGAGGAATATTTTGATAAAAATTTTCACCTTTTTGAGATTAAAGAATATTCTAATTTAACTATGGAATCAACTCAAGAATACTATGATAGAGATCTTGAGAATTGTAAGAAACATATGAACTCTAAATGGCTCAAGAATCCTTGACCCACCATTACTAGATGGCCCATGTATTTGTATCATAGCGACTTTCTAGAGGAGATAGGAGATTTGATTACTCTCCTTAGCAGAGTGAAAGGGTTGTCTGTATTAAAGATTTTTCAAGAATGAATGTAACAATACATTTTGGTTATTAAAATAAAAAATTAAAGCATCTTTTTGGGTAAATAAATTATTGATGCTATTTATCATCAGCTCTTTGAGGTAGCTTCTTCACTTAAGTTTTATATGACTTCATATGCTATATATTCTATAGTCAATATGAAGTCTTTCTTGGGTTTAAATTTTGTCAGTGAAATGAAAAATGTTCCTGTATATGAGCACTATCCACAGATAACTCTAAAATAAAGTTTCAAGCATCATATGAGAGTTAATGATGCTTTCTTCTATACTCTTGAGAAAGAACTTGAAAAGAAGAGATTTTAAGATTAGACATGGGCATAGGTCAATAGGGTTGGATGCATTTTCTTAAAATTCCCAAATTTTACATACATTAGGGTAGGAGGATTTGATGAATAGCCTTACGTGCTACCCAAATACCCAAGTGATAAACTAATACTAATGGAGATGTGTAGAAAAGTGATGAACATGCATAAAAAACAATCATATGCTCACAAGAGAGGTTTTAAATTTCTAATCAATATTGGTTGTTACAAAATTTCCACTACTCCAAAGGCTAAGACTATGGAAATCAAGATGCATTGGATTACGCTTGAAAAATTCAAAAGTAGAGAAAACTTTGATTACAGAATGATGAAGGAGAATCTCAAGCGTAATATCACTCATGTGTACATAATTAAAGATATTTGGGTAGAATGTAGAACTGATGAAGATATAAGGAGACTTGATTATAGTCACCTTACTACTGATCAAATTGTCAATTTGGAATTGGAAAATATTCCTGGGGATTTGATAGATGATGGTAATATATGGATCCTTCATATGAGGAAAATCAAGTGGGTTCAACTCCTTTCCCTTCTATCCAATGGTTAGTTAAATAATCCACTTCTATTGGAGATAGATTTCAACCTATTCTTACAAGAACTAATGCTTGGTTGGAATCTAAAGGAATTAAGTTGAAACATTTTAAGACTGGTTATGAGGAAGAGTATGATGAAGAAACTACTAAGAACTAAGAGGAGTTGATAACCAAAAATAAAAAGGATCCCTCTACTTCCAAACAAAAGCCAAAATTTGTGTTTGTCAATAAAGGAAAGAAGAAAGGCAAAGAAACAAGTGTCAAGAAAAGTGCTCAAGTGGAGAAAAAAGAAATCCTAGTCACAAGTGAGGCACCACCTCAATCAAAAACAACACAAGTGTCTCAACAACCTATACAAGCAGAGACTACTCAATCAGATGTTCTTTTGGATAAATTTTTTAAATCCATGGTTTCATAGGTAACATTTTCCATAGTTCCTCCCATGAGTAGCACTGTATAAGTTGATCTTGTTCCTTCTCAAGTTGTTCTTTCACCTCTATCTTCATTCCTAGTGCCACATTTTTTCAAGTTCCTTCACAAGGTACACTAGACCAAGTTTTTGATTCATTGTCAAATCTACCTAGTCCTTCAAAGTCATTAGGATCCCCAACTAATTTATATTTCAGCCAATAAGATATAGACAAATTTATGTCTACACCTTCTTCAAAGATAACAACTCAGGTTCCTATCATTCAAGTGTCCAAAATGTTAATAGGAACTAAAGTGGTGGTTACTCCAACCCAAACTCCACCTATTATTACTACAATCCCATTGGTGTCAACCCATTACCAAATACCTCTGTCACATTGCCTTCCATTTCACTTACTTCACAATCCATTATCCCTCCCCAAGTATCCCAAGATTTAACATCCTCTGTCTAATGAGATCCTTCTCCTCTTCCTCCTAGGCTGGCATCACAAGAACCTAAGAAGAAGAAGTGAGTAGTGGCACTAGAAGACTTTGATTTTGGTTAACTTATGTTAATAAATCCCAAAATAACAAAGAAATCCAAAACTACGTCAAGGGAATTTTTTGAATCTAGGCATAAGTATGCTAAAGTTGTAGTGCCTCCCAAAGACAAAAAAATTGAAGATATTCAAGCATCTGAAGATGTAGTGGGATGAATATATCTTAGGAAACAAACTCATGAAGGTAAAAAGGAATATTTTAAAGTAGTAATGGCCTCCTTGATTTAGAGATATGATAAGGATAAGAAGATAAGCTCAAAATACAAGTAGAACAAATGACCTCTACGTTAATAAAAATCACCCAACGTTCTAAGTCTGTTGATCCTATTGTTCATGAAAACACTGAGAAGGAAATTCAAAAAGTAGAGAAAATTGGATCTCAAGGTTAGGTGGTCAATGCTTGGATTGAGAGATTAACAACACAAGGTACTCAAAGGTTGCATTCTACCATTGAATTTTTGAAGAAATCAATTAAAATGAAAATATAAATTTATCAAATAATTAAAACACTCACTCAATGTTTAGAATTGATTGAAAAGGATTTCGATACATGGACTCAACTAGACAAATTCAAACTAGAGATTTTGGTTGAGTAGAAGGTCATTCCAAATAGGAAAATGTTCATTGAATACATGGATCTTATGAAAAAAAAGAGAAGTTATCAAGAATCTAGTTAAAGATCTCAAAGAAGCTAAAGATATGTGTGATAATAAGATGTTAGATCTTACAGAGAAAATTGGAGAGCTTCCCTACCAGTTAGAAATGACTTTCAAGAAATTCTTCCTATGGAGATTATTATTCAAGAGTTTACATCTTTATTTCAAACAAAGATTGAAATAGGTTATTTCACACTAGACTCCATTGACAAATTGATTAAATTTTATGTCCTTATGGATAAATTACAAAAAATCTTGGACAAAAGCAAGGATTTGCCAGTCAACCTAGAAGATTTTATCACAAGGGTACTTGTCATTTCCAAAAGTACATCCAACCCATATAATAGTGAGATTCAAGATATATTGAAGAGATATGAGGAATTTTGAGAAAAGAATAAAAAGGAATAAATTCCTATGTCTAAGGACACTTAGTTTACTTTTGTAATTTTCCATATGTAGTTTTGTTCAATGTAAATTACACATAGAAAAAAGACACAGTCTTAAGTCAAATAGGACTTTGTTAATGAATAAGTCAATGTATTTATGTTTTTCTTATTTTTATTTATAGCTCCTCTCTATAAATAGGAGGATGCTCTTTGTAGAAAGGATCACCAATTGCTATAAAGGGGAAATGTTGTTAAATTGAAAAACAATTTTGAAACTTTATGTTCATATTGTAAATCAAAAATTCATTCAATATATGAAAATAAAGTGATCTTTCAAACTTTGTGATAAAATATAATTGTGGTGTATTAGGAATGTTCTTTTGTCTTTTTCATTACATTTTCTTTTGCTTTGAGTGAATTGTGGTGTGAAATTTATATAAAGTAGAAGGTTTCAAGAAGCTAATTTTGGAGTCTTTGAGCTAATTTTTAGTTTTTGGGTTTGTGATCGCATTGAAGGTGAATTAATGAAGAGACTTTGGGCTATCAGTTATTCTTCTTTGATAATTTTAATCTTTTTTAGAAATAAGGTGAAGACTTTGGGCTGCACTTTATTCTATCTTTTAAGTTTATTCTACTAGTATTATTCTTGTTAATCTTTTGGCTAACAAATTTGAATATCGATTATATTTGGTTCATCAAGTGATATTATATTTTCAAAGTATATCACAAAGAATGGAAGGAAGTTTGTGATTGAAAATCAATTTTGAAAAAAGAGAATTGAATTATATGACATCACCCATTATGATAAAATTATTGTAAATAATTAAGTGGTGTTAGTTAGAAATAAAAAGGAGCATCCCCTTGCCTTGAGGAGAGATTTTATCTCATCACACTATGGTTGAAATAACCATTTTGCTACCATTTTATCTGTAACAAAATATTCACTCAACAATTCTTATAAAAAATAATAATAGTGTGAGTAGACTGAAGAGTCTTCTAAAGGAGGCTGAAGGTCATTTATTAAGAAGAAGGAATGTGATACTTATTAAAAATCTCAACACATGATGCCCAACCATTGTGAAAATAATATCCCTAAAATTCCTAAGGCACTTCAAGTACCAAACAAAGGTAGAACATCCCTTAATCAAAGATAAAGGCTATTTATATAAAGATTCTACCAAATTGACCTATACCCCTAACATTGAGCACTCAAGACACTAAAGACATAAGGAATTGACACAAGGTGATTAACCAAGTCCCAAGATTTCCATATAGAATTAAAAATAGTAGAGTCAACAACCTTGATAGAAAAAAACTAGCCAACAAATTAGACATGTACAACCCTTTCCAATTTGGTTTACCTTTATGAAAACCCATGGTAATGTTATTTATGATCAATGCTTTCCATATCTCATCTCCACTCAGAGCTCTAATAATCTATTTGACATCTAGATTAATACCTTGAATATGAAGATATTTCAACCCCAAACAACTAAATTTCTAAGGGACATAACAAAACTTCTAGGCCACCACACATCTTTTCTATTACCCCTACCATTAGACCATAAAAATTCCCTCACAATTTTATGAATCATGTTAATATAGGATTTAATAAATATATAACAATAGGCATAATATATACTATAAGAAGAAATAACTTTTTGGCACACTTGGATACACCCTAGTAGAGACAAGATATGTTTGTGCCATTTGGCAATCTTATTATTGATATTTTCATATATCTAATCCCACATCTACTTAAAAGAGGGAACAAAAACAAAGGGGATACCCAAATATCTAATCAAGTGGTTAGGGCTTTTCCACACCCAACCAAAACTAGCCAACCATTTTGGAGGATTCTCATTCTAACTAATCATAAAAGACTTATGAAGAGCAACTTTGGAACTAGAGGTAAAGTAATAAAAATCAAGATTGGACTAGCTTTTTTTCAAATTTTCCTTATTAAGATCAAATAACAAGGTAGTGTCATAAAAAAATAATTCATAAATAAGTTTAGAGTATTTTGGTAGGGGCAAGCCTTTAATCAGGGGGCTAATCATAAAACTTATCAAAAGATAATACAAGGCCTTAATGATAATGACAAATAAGGAAGGTGCCAAAGGGAAACCTTGTCTAATATATAATTCAAGCTCTAAAGACTAAGTAAATTCACCATTCACTTTAATAATAATAGAAGCATGTCTAGAAAAAACATTGACCATTATGTAAAATCTATCCTGAAACCCAAAATATTTCAACATCAACTTAATAAAAGGCTATTCAATCCTATCATATATATTTTTAAATTCAAGCAAGATCATTCCCACATTATGATTATAGTCAAGAGCCCACTACATACCTTCCCAACTCAAGATAAGATTATCTAAAATATATCTACCTTCAACAAAACTTGTTCAAGTCTCAAAAATAATAGAGTGAAGAAAAGAAGAGAGCCTCCTAACTAAAATTTTATAAAATATATTATATGAGACATGAAGAAGGGTGATAGGTCTTCAATTTATGACTTGGGTGTGATCTCCATCCTTAAGAATGAGCTTAATAACCACTATATTAATATCATGACATAAAGAGCTTACCTCAAGGGATTCATTATACACAAAGAGACAATCTTTGGCAATCCACTTTTTATTTGCCTTGTAGAATTCAACAACAAACCCATCAACCCTAGGTGACTTATCATCCTTAAGAGAATTAGTAGTGGATTTATCCTCATCTTGGGAGATTTCACTATAAAAAAATTAGGAAGCTCATGAGAGAATTTTCTAGGGATACATTTGGCATACAAATCTCCACTTTTAATAACATCAAGCTATGCACCACTAGAGAGAACATTTTCGGAGTAGAAGGAAAAAAAGCTTTTTCATCTCCTTGAGGTCACTAGACAAGAAATAAACAGAGCAAACCATTGAAATATTTTTCATAGAGATATCAGCCTTGAGGAACTTAAATAAAAACTTAGACCCTTTGTCACCAAACTTAAGCCAATTCAACCTAGAATAAATATGGGATCCCCTAGAGATGAAGGCTTGCTGTTGCCTAAGCTGATGTTTAAATAATGAAAGATAGTCTAGAAGATTATCATTACTAGGGTCATTTTTAATAGCAAGCTCCACAACAATCAACTTTGTTTGGGAATAGAGAACCATTTTCCTCCACTTCTTGGCTTAAACTGACCAAAACTTCTAGAAAATTTCTTGGAAAAGTCCATGCAAGAGTTCCACCCATCATTAAAATATGAGGAATTTGAAGTTGCTTCGACAATATTCTAAGAAACACAAAATCCATCTCTAAAATTAGCATCTTTTAGGTGAGAAACATTGAATTTATATAACCCTTTCCACTCTGAGGCCTTATCAATCCTAAAATTATTCATAGACACCTCAATCTTGATTATATGATGATAAAAAATGGTATAAGGGAGATCCTTGACCAAGTTAGAGCTAGCCTCTTGCTGTATGGAAAAAAACCCTTATTCAAGTAGGATCTATCAAGTCTAGAGTATACCCTCCTTTTATTATATTGGTTATTGCACTAGGTAAATAAAATGCCTTTACTTTACCTTTTAGACTTTTGTAAGGGATAAAAAACTTATGAATCCTTGTAAGTTTAGACAAAAAAAGATCATTTCCCTTTAAAATCAATGAATCACCACCCTGTTTGTCCTCTTTTTTGTAAACCATTTTAGAATATCCCCAAAAATCCAAGGGATAACTTTTAGGTTAGAGGCCATCCAATTCCAAAGATATGCTCTATCTATATATTCATTTAGAGCATAGATATTGCATAGTCCAAAACACTGACCATATTTTTCCATGATAATCCAAACAACTCTTTAATGAGGAGATGAACTATGATCTAACACAAAGTCAACCCATTCTAGATGCATAAGGATGGAATCACCCCATCTACCTTTAGGATGATTAGTGGAAAAATGGGTGACCCTTGGTTAAATGAAATTAAGCACATAGTCAAGCTTCAACCCCACATATTTAATTTCTTAGAGGAAAATAAAATTAGGATCCCCTCTCGACTATCTAAAATTTCCAACAATGGACTTACGATCAAGGGAATCAAGATCCCTCACATTTTAACTAATACGCTTCATAAAAAAACAAAAGAAGGGGGATATTTAGGGAAAACTAAGGGCTTAGCCCCTCCCTTATTCTGATAAAGCATTATAAAGCATGGAGAGACTTTGTTTTACTAATCCTTATGCTTTGAATCATATTCAAAACTATGGATCCCCATTTTAGGCTTGATACTTGCATCTTTAGCCATTGGGGTAAGGAATTGACCGATGTTTGGTCTAGTTTTAAGTCTTCTAAAACCTCCTTTAATCTTCACCATATGAATTATGTTCACATAAACATTGATGAAGGGGGAAAGGTCCTTCTGATTTCTAGGGACCATATTCTCAAAAATTGGCTCAGAGGAAACCACCATGGGGGAAGCTACATTAGGGAACTCTTGTAAAATAGGGCTCACCAAGATGTTAGGGGTATAGAAAATAACTTTAGAGGGTTTATCCTTGATGATTATATATTCTTCTAATAACTTACCTTTATAAAAGGGAAGAACTTCCTTTTGAACCTCACTTCCATCACTTTGAACTAGGCAGTCAGGGGCCAAAAGATTAATAGGGTGGGGGTCCATAACACCCATATTCTCACTAGATGAGAAATCAAAAGTAGAAGAATATCTATAGAGTGATGATTCACTGAAGAGGATTTCTTTAGGGGATCATCAAAGCTAGACTCTCTATAATTTTTTTTTAGATTCTCACAACCTAGGCCAAAAGGGGATGGACTACCTTTGTTGGGGTTAATGTAAAAACATGGATTACCCTCATAAAAACATTATCTATAGATTTAGGATAGTGACTATTAGGATAAGTTAATTTAGGGAGAAGAGGGTCTGTCTGTACTTTGTTTTTATTCACATTTACATCCTTGTTGAGTAATGGGATATTTTTATTGAGACAACCATATTTAAGAAAAAAAATATAAAACATTAAGGCCACCCATTCCCTTAATATATCATGATAAAGTAGCTCCTTTAATATAAAATACCAGACTTTTAGGAATAACATCCATAAGTTTTAGAGAAATTAAGACATGAGTATTCATATATGCTAGTGATCTACTAGAGTAATCCATTCTTAAGACTTCTCCTAGGGGATTTAGGGCTTGAGGTAAAAAATTCCAAAGCTAAATAGGAAAATTTTAATATTAACCCATTGTGGAGTCATTTTAAAGGCTAAATCATCATAATCAATCGAAGGGTTCCATGTGATGGATTTAGACATCAACTGATCAAAATTTTAGAGGGTTTTACTAATGAGTCTTCCTTGCATGTTTAAATTTAAAAAAAAAACCATAAAAAACTTTTGATTAAACATTATTAAAAAAGTAACATAAATATACATCTTCCCCCCACATAGAATTAATTAAATTATCAAAAACATTCCTTGAGGGTAACATGTGCTAGTTTAGGCACATTATTGAGTCATGTTTATTTTAACTATAAATCTAGAGACATTGAATCATTAGGACATAAATAAAGGGTCTTCTCATGAAAGGATTCTTACTAGTTTATATTGATCATTAGTCATTAGGGCCAGAACAATCTAGTTCTTCACTGTAGAGGACAAAAATGGCTCCATTAGAATACTTCAAAACTTCCTCCTATATTATAACTTCACTAAATAATTTATTAACCAAACCTAGTTTTTACTCTTGTTTCTAACCCAAATCATCTACAAGGTTCTATAAAGAGCAATCTTTATTCTTTACCTTGGCACTTGAGGGGTCATTAATGTTGCCATCCTTAAAAAAATCACTAACATGTGGATCAACATCTCTCTCGACCACCTCCACACACACTTACAATGAATTTATGTGAAAAAATATCTACCAAGGACAATGACACACAGACTGAGGAAAGATAGACCAAAAATCAAAACAAGCCATAAATAAAAATAAACCTGCCAAAAACAAGTCATGAAAACAAGCTACACAAAAAGATTAAAAACAAAGGACAATCAAAAGAACAAGGTATCAAAGGTGGCCAAAGCTACAAATTGGAAATAACAAGGTCTTTAAGCTTAATAATGGAGGATAACTATTCATTTTCCACTTGTAGATCTCCAAGATACCTCCTCCCTTCACTCTAGAAATTGAGGATGAGACATTTGGATATATATATATATATATATATATATATATATATATATATATATATATATATATATATAATTTTTGATGACTCATGTATTTTATGGTTATTTTTAATTTCTCTCTAGCACATGTGTTGATCTAGATATATGTTATGGGAAAATGTATGATGCACGTATTACTTCTTTTTTAGAAAATGTAAAAAAATACATGGTTTAAAAAGGATAAAATTTAATATGAGAAAGAAAATGAAAAATAATAATTGGTATTATATTTGAGATCATGAGGAAAGTGAAAATAATTAATAATATAATGAGAAAAGATGTAAATGATAAATAAATGAAAAGAGAAATCCCACTACAAACAAAATCAAGAACATGTAAACAATGGAATATCAATCTAAGAAGTTTTTTAGAATATGCAAAACAAAGAAAGAGCATTGTAATGAAGATTGAGATTATGTAAAGAAGGAAATATCAATGTAAAGGAGTAATATGAAATGTAAACAAACTATGTAAACAAAGATATAGAAACAATTGAGATACAAAATGTGTGAAAATGAAAGTAGGATTAATAATGGAAAAACCAATCTTAAGGTTTGTGTTAATCAATCATGTGGAAGAGTAAAGTCATCATGTTACAAGTCATAGTATGTATTTTATTTAGGGGAAATGGTATTTTGTGAGAAAGGCCTAATCCTATATGAGATCTTATATTACAACTCACAAATGGATAACCAAGTGGTATTTATTTGTATGAAAAATGGAATTTTGTGAGGAAAGCCTGGTCCTATCTAAGGTCTTAGACTACAATTCAAAAATGGATAGGTAATTGGTATTTTTTTTTAGGAAAAAGGTAACTTTGTGAGTAAATCTTGGTCTTATCCAATGTCTTACATTGAAACTTAATAATGGATAACCAAGTGGTATTTATTTGTAGAAAAAATAGAATTTTGTGAGGAAGGCCTAGTCCTATGTAAGGTCCTACACTGCAACTCAAAAAATATTTGACAAAGAGGTATGATAAGTATTTAAAATCAATATGCATCAATGAGAGTGTAGGAATACTTTTATGAAAATAGGGAAAGTGAAATTTATACATAGGTGTTATAGCAATCTTAAGTAGAAATGAAACATATTAAGCAAATGTGTAAGTTCTTTAAATCTTGTTTGAAAAACAAAAAATTAAGATATTACTAATGATAGACAAAAATTAATTTGATAATGAGTGAATTACCTAGATCATCTCATGAAGGTTATTAACAAAAAATTACAGTGAGCCTATCTCTGTACAACATGTTCCCCATTCCTCAAGACCCCTCACAAAACCATTGGTATACTACAAAGATTGGGCACTTGCATGAGAAAGTAGGTGACATGAGATATAGTAATGAGACCTCATATCCCAGTCTATTGGATTACCACATATCAATGGACCTCAACTCTATTATGAGCAATTGTGGAGTTTGAGATTTGAATAAAATAGGAGATGTGCCAAATAACTATCATGTATTTTGGTGTGATTTTTTACTTTTGAATATTTTATTTTTTCATTTTGATCATTTCATTTTGTTTTAATGATTTGGATTTTGAATTTTATGGATTTTATTTATTCTTCCTCTGTACAGACTCAAAAAACCAAACATGAGATATATAGGTAACTAACACAAATAAGTTTATACTTTGGTTACATGAAAGAAGTTCTTAAAGCCTATGTTAGCATTGGAAATGCTTTATATTTCCCCATAATTAAATATGAAATCTTAGAAATAACTATATGTATTCTTAAGATGAGGGATATATAGAGGGGAAAAAATGGGGATCATGTTAGATCCTTGTAAATTATGGTACAATGATGTATATTCTTTGTATCTGATCATAGGGAGAATATGGTAGTGTAGGGTGTGATATGAATGCCATGTCACATGAATGAATATACTATTCAATAATTGATATAAAAAAAACATATATGTAAGGAAAGATCATCCTCAATAAGTGTATACATCGTATATAAAAAATTGAAATTAATACATAAAAGTTAATTATAGAAAAATTCAAGAGAGATAATAAAGAATTAAGAATGTAAAGGTAAGTATATATAGATAGAGAAAAAATAATATAATAATTTATGAGGAATGCATCAAAAATTATATAAAGAAGTATGAATATAAAAAATTGATCAAGTATAATTATGAGTCATAATGTGCCATGACATAAGAATGTGTTCACAAATATTGATAGATTTCATGACATACACCATCAATAACATATGATAATTTATATTATAAATGGAATATAGATTTGATCATAGTCTCATCTATCTTCATTGAGAGATGTGCAAGGACTTCCTATTTCCCTATCTCAATAGATAATGTATGGATGCTAGAAGAAGGTTGTTTATGGGGCATCTCCTGTGAAAGGTAATCAATATGAGGAACTAATGCCACAATGTGAGTGAAATTTTTTATCTCTAATACGATGAAGGTGGTGAGGAAATGGTAACCTTCACCTTCAAATGACACTATGTGTGACCTAGGAATTTGACTCAAGAGAGGATGGCTAGTATGGTGTTAGTTCCAAAATGAAAACAAAATGAAATAAATACACTAATAGCATTACATCTCTAGGCATAGACACTACGGAGAGCTTAGTTAACAAAAGAAAATGACAACCACAACTAAAAATCAAGGAATGAAAACACAAGAATTCCTTTCACCTTCCTTGGATGCTCCAAATGCCTTTGTAATGGTGGCTTTCGTAGCTTCTGCTTCAAGAGGTCTTCTTCAATGGAGTGTGGCTACCTTCATCTCCTCTTGGCACCTTTGGATTATGTCTTGGCTTAGATTGGAATAAATTTGGTATTATAACACTGGTTGCTTGAAGCTTTTTTGGAATCAATCATGTTTTATAACTTTGCACTATTGAAGCTTAGACATGATACTGTGAGGCCTCCTATTTATAGATTTTTGGATTTGATTAGAATCAACCTCAACCTCAACCATCCATCTCAAGATTGAGATGTGTGGTTGAGGATTAATTCAATTTTTATAATTAAATTTGTAATTATTATCATCATGGAATTGGAATAAGGGGCAATTAAGAGGCATGGAGGGCATCATGGAAGGAATTGATAAGGTATGGAGGGCATGAATCCTGATATTTATCAAATTTATGGCCTAGGGATGTCTTCCCAAGAAATAAGGTCACTTGATAATTTAGATATTCCATATTCATTTCCAAAACAAATTATTCAACAATTTTCCATGGAATTTTTTATTAGGCCTTGATTTGGGTTAATTATCTCTTAAACATGATCAAGCACTTTATGCATAAATTATTCAAATTAATTAGATTACCTTATTATTAGTCCTAAATTTGATTATATTTGAATTAGAAGTCATTGTTAGATGCATAAAATGCATATTCCATTTATAATGTTGCCAACAAAAAGTAACAAAGGCACAAGTCTTGTGTAAAAGATTTGATAGGAAAGAGTACTCCAGAGCATGCAGGTGCAAATTTGGCATTTTGACTCAAAATGAATAGATCAAAGTTAGTTGAACCATAAATTACATTGACTCATTTAGTGATACCCTAGCAAAAATCAGCACTTGAATATATTAGTATCACATTATTTCATGTGTTTTAGTGCTTTTAGGGCAAATTGTGCATTTTAGATGGAAACTAGCCAAAACCCTGATTGGAGGTTATTAGTGACCAGTTTTAGGTGTCTACAATTTGTCCTTATTTGTGAAGGCGTTAAAAGATATAATCATAGTAACATCTTCTCAAAGAATGAAAAGCTCATGTATGCCTACATCTGCAATGATGATAAACTAATTGTATGATGCCCCCTTGAGGGAATGACTGGCACAAGCGGGTTGGCAAACGATCCTTTACAAAAGAAAGAAGCAAAATAAGGGGACCAAAGAAATGAAAGATGATCAGGTGAAAACACAATGATAATAAAAAAGTAGTCAAAATCATTGAGAATGCAAGTGGGATGGTGTACAATGGTTTGTCCAAAGGTGGTTATAAGCATTGTATCAATAGTGGAAACATGGTATGATAACATAATGATTTGCTTAAAGGCAGTTATAATCATTGTGAAGATGGAGCTGCCCTAGTTAGGATAGAAAAATGAGATAATAACATGCCCCTATATAGGTAAAAAAAGTAAAGTGGTGACAACACAATGATTTTCCCAAAGGTGGTTATAATCATTGAGAAATGCATGTGGGATGGTGTGTAATGATTTACCCATACGCAGTTATAATCATTGGACCTCAATTATGGAAAATATGATAAACTTGATTGAGGATGATGATAACTTAACATAGAGGGTAATGATGAATTGAAACAACCTACTGGTAGGGAGATGCTCGTCTGAACTAATAAAGATTTAAATTCTTTTATGGTTAATTACCCTATTTGGGATATGATTGGGAGTGAATCAAAATGTCAGTGCTAAAGAGATGCCACCATTTTTGAATAGAATTCTTGAATTTGAGGTTTGTAGCATGAGATGGTAGGCTTTATGATAGAACACCATAAATACTTGGCCAAAATATGCATGAGGACTGACTCCCACAATCCAATAGTCAATAGAAAAAAATGCACTAATGATAGAAACCATGATGACACTGTAGACATATGAATATGGATTGATTCATGTGTAATGTGGGAAATGAATCACCCAATGAACACACATAAATTGAATCAAGGCAATAGTGCTAAAAGTAAATAAATAGGTAGACAAATAAATAAAATAAGCAAAAATAAATAAACAAATAATGCAATAAAAATCCTATGAAAATTTCCCTTAGAAAATAGGCAACAAATTAACAAATGAACAAAATAGGGGAATAAAAGAAAAAGAAGGGGGTGGCTGAGCTATTTCCATATGCACTAGGCAAGTGGATTCTACCTACATAGTTCCATGGATGTAATATCTAATACAAAACTTTAGGCCATATGTAGTTCTCCCAAGGAATGGGAAGAATGTAATAACTGAGGAAAACAAAAAAAATGGATGTGATAGAAGAATAGGAATGGTCTTGCAAAATGACAAGTGTGTGAGAGAAAAAAGCCAAAAAGGATGGGGAAACTAAATGACAAGTGATTTGCTTGTAACTTAGTAAGGGTTCACATAATATTTAAGGCAAATAAGTGATCAATGTTTTTGTTTTATTCTAATGATTTTTTGAAATGTTTTTGGAAGTGTTTTGGAGTGTCGTAACTCAATCAAAAATGATGAGACACTAATTGGTTCAAGATCAAAAAATGGTGAGAGAGTTCAAACTTAGGTTGCTCACAAAATGATAAGAGCATGGCTTAAGTTTATTACAAAATGGTGAGATCATGGCTTAGGTTGCTCACAAAATGATGAGAGAATTCAAACTTAGATTGCTCACAAAATGATGAGAGCATTCAAAATTAGATTGCTCATAAAATAGTGAGAGCATCAGGAAAAGGGTGACTGAGCTAACCTCAAAAATTATTGAGTGCTACCTACATAGTCCCAGAGTAGGACCTCAAGTCACTATAGTTCTACCCTTATAGTGGAGGAATTTGACTAGTGTGGTAGCCAATTCAAAAAAAAAGGCACAGTTGGTAAAAAGCATAGATGGCATAAGAAGTGGCAAGTTGGATGTCAAGGCTTAGTATTTTCCCTAGTTTTCCCATAAGTATTTATAACTAAGACACAATGGCATAAACAAATGGTACTAATTTACCTAAAGGTAGTTATAATTATTAGCAGGAGTGGTTGTAAGAAAGGACCAACAAACAAAAGATGCAACTACCAAACCTTATATCATACTGTCCCAAAATATGATCTCTGTCTAAAGTTCTTGAACCAACTGATAAATTGATCAGATACCTTTATGCTAAAACTACATAATGAATGACAAAAAATAAGGTTAAATGGGATAGGCTTTAGAACACATTGGTCGATAGGTCATAAAAAGAAAGTGGATATAGCAAAGAGGATGGATAAGAGTGGTATGTGTACAAAGAGGAATGGTAACAAAAAGGCATAAGTAAAATGGTCCTTACTGATAATACACGTTAGCATTCAAGCACAGTACCACTTGAGATGAATAATATTCATTGGCTCTAGAAGTTCATCACTATCTAATGTGGCAAGCATGTATGATTCTGATCCATAATATATAGTGATGATGAAAGACCCTATCTAGTTTGCTTTGAATTTCCCCTTGTGTTTCTTCTCAACCGTGGTATTATTTTGGTTTTCTTTGAGAACAAGATCACCAATTTCAAATGTTCTATACTTCACATGCTGATTATAGTGGCCTTTGAGTCAATTTTTATATGTTTGAATATTGTTGAGGGTGGCTATGTGTTTCTCATCTAGTAGGTCTAGCTCTTACAAGTGAGCTACTTGAGAGTCATGATCATCTAGGACATGCTTGAAAGAGATGCATAGTGAAGGCAATTCAACCTCAATGGGAAGGATGAATTCAATACCATAAATAAGTGAATTTTGGGTGGCTCGTATGTGGGTATGATGATTGGTATGATATGCCCAAAGGGCATGGAATATCTAGAGGTGCCAGTCATGATTGACATCATTGACAATTTTTTTGAGAATATTGACAATGGTTTTATTGGATGCCTCAACTTGGCCATTACCTTAAGGGTAATATGTTGTATAAAAGTGTTGTGTGATGTTGTATTTAGTGCATAACTAGTCTACATCTTTATTCTTGAATGATCCTCCATTATTAGATATAATGTTAGAGGGGAGACCATAGTGGTAGATGAGGTGGTTGAAGATGAATTTGGAAATTTGCTTTTCAGTCATATAAGTGAGGGGTATAGCTTCAACCCACTTAGTGAAATATTCAATGGTAATAAGAATATGTTTATGGCCATTAGATGAAGTAGGGTTAATCTTCTCAATGAGGTCAAGTCCCCATGTATAAAATGGCCATGGTGTCAACATCAGTTTCAAAGTTTTTGATGGGGCATGAATCAAATTAGCATGTCATTGACATTTATCACATTTCTTTACTTATACAGTGGCATCTACATCCATTATGGGACAATAATAACCAGTATACAAGAAATTTTTGGATAGGACTGCCCCACTAGAATGGGCTCCACATACTCCTTCATGAACTTGTCTTAATGCTAATATAGACTCTATCAAAGTTAAACAATGAAGCAGAGTTCCATCAAAACTATGATGGTAAAGGGTGGATCCAAGTAAAGTATAACTAGTGGAATGATGAATGAAGACTTTGGTTTGTTTTTGAGATAGGTCAAGTGGTATAACTTGGTCATGAAGGTAGTTTTAAAGCTCTGAGTACTAGATAGAATTAGGACCAACAATATCACAAATCATGGCAATGGTTGAAGGTTCATGAGCTGGTACTGACAAATTCTCAATAAGGAACTAATACTCTCTAGCTTTGTCTATTTGTTAAATCATAGAACTAATAATAGCCATGGCATCTACAATTTTGTTATTAGCCCTTAGTATATGCTCAAACTAAATATTGTCAATTTGCTTTTTAAGAGTGTCAATCATGGCTTTATATGGAACCAACTTGTCATATTTGATCTAAAAATGATCTATGACCTAATTGATGACTAATTAGGAATCACCATAAACTTGAAGATGAGATATATTCTAATGCACTACTTGTCGAAGTCCTACAACAAGTGATTCATACTTGGCTATGTTGTTTGTATAAAAAAGCTAATTTTGAATGATTTATGGATTATATCCCCCTATGGTGTAATAAATAATAGGCCTACCCCCAATCCATGTGTAGTGAATGAACCATTAAATTAAAAATTCCAAGTCTGATCCTCAATGGGTGTACCAATAACAATCATGATGGATTAATCAAGAAACAAAAACTCGAGTGGCTGTGTGTCCATGAGAGGTGCTTCAACAAGTTGATCTATAAGAACTTGTCCCTTGATTACTTTTTGATTGACATACTCTATGTCAAACTCACTAAGAAGCATGATCCATTTAGCCATTCTACCTTACAAAGCTATTTTTGATAGTAGATGCTTGAGCGGATATACCTTTGAAATGACCATACTTTTATTATTTAACATGTAATGATGCAGTTTTTGAGCTACAAAAACCATGGCTAGACAAGATTTTTCAATAGGTGCATAGTTATGTTAATATGTAATCAAGGTAAAAATTAGGTAGTAAACAACATGCTCCTTTCCATTGTCATTATGTTGAGCCAAGAGTGATCCTAGAGAATAATCAATAGATGATAGGTATAACAAGAATGGTTTTATTGGCATAGGAGGAAATAAAATAGGTAGATTGACAAGATAGTCCTTGAGTTGTTGAAAAACTATTTGGTAATGCTCATCCCAGTGAAATGGTACTCCTTTCTTCAAAAGGTGTATAAATATATGGCACTTATCTACTAATTGAGAGATAAAGCATTGGATAGACTAGATCTTGCCATATAAACTATGAAGTTTCTTCAAATTGATTGGTGGTGGCATCTTGGTTATATCATGGACTTTAGATGGATCAACTTCAATACCTCTACAAGACATGATGAAGCCCAATAATTTGCCTAAAGTTACACCAAACACATATTTCTTTGGATTTAGTCTAACTTTGTACTCTTGTAGTCTTTCAAATATCTTACACAACATTTCTAGATGGTTACTCTTAGAGTCTTGGATTTTCCTAATATGTCATCGACATAGTCTTCAACAATATCATGCATCATATCATGGAATATGATAGTCATAGCTCTTTGATATGTAGCTTCCACATTCTTAAGGCTAAATAACATCACCTGATAAAAAAAATGTTCCTCATGGATTGTTGAACACTATTTTATGCTAATCTTCTGGTGTTGTTCTAATCTGATTGTATCTAGAAAAGCCATCCATAAGTGAGCATTTCATAACCTGTCACGGAGTCAACGATCATGTTGATATTAGGTAATGGAAAATCATCTTTAGGATAAGCTTTGTTGATATCCCAAAAATTATTACAAATTTTGATTCTTTCAAGATTTTTGCTAACATGTACAACATTAGAGATCCATTCAGAGTAGTCAATGGATTGGATACATCTTGCTTCTAAGAGTTTTTCTGTAATGTCCCCAATTTTCTATTGAAATGATTTAATTAATTAATTAAATTATTATGAAATTAAAATTGACTTCTTCTAGAAGTTTCCTTGGAAAGCTTTAAAAGAAGGGGAAAGCAAAGCAATTGGATTATCTAATATCTTCTTTTGCAAAATTATTCTGAGAAGCTTGAATCGGTGATTCAGCTGGAATCTCTGAGGACGAAACCCTTCAGTAGATCGGCAAGGAGTTGGATGAAAACCCAGTGCTTTGTCAGAGGTGGATTCGAGACGGAATCCAGATTGTGCATATTGGTCAGTTCGGGAGCTTCAGAGGCCATTCACAGAGTATACCAGGGTTCAGCGTATGCAAATGGGTTCCAGGTATTTATCCTATGTTTTGATCCCAGGTTTATATATTTTATAGTCAGAGCAGGTTTGGTACAAAAATCCGTACGGATAGATAGATCGGCACCAGGCCGTACCAACAGGGTCAGAGAAAGGAAAGGGCACAGTTCGGCTGCAGGGTTATACAGAGACCGGCATCGGCATATAGGCCGACATCGGCTGATTATCTACCGATGCCGGCAATCAGGGAGTCAGACGCAGGCAGAGGTCGCCCTCAGACGACCGACGGCAGCAGGGTATCGACCGACGTCGGCATCCTCAGAGACCGACGTCGGTGACTGTGTTTTCTGGACACAGCAGGCCGAGAGCAGGCAATCCCAGGTTTTTTATTTCCAGTTTGGTTGTTGTTATAATAATTGGGTTTTGAGACCAATCTGTAATAATTTTATGACATTTTGGGCTATAGTATCAGTTACATTCGGTTTTATATCTTTGTCCAATTGATTGAATGCTGTAAGTAGTGGAAATCAATTTTATTTGCTTTCAATCCTAGTTTGGGATCTTTCAGTGGTATCAGAGCCATGCATCTGCCAGCCTGTAGGGGTAAAACTATTTTATTTCTATGCATCCTGGAAGATTTGATAGAAGCCATAGATATTTTAAACGAAGTAGAGCTCAGTACGAGCGAGAGTTGGGTTTAGGACAGCGACCCATCATGGCCGAAGAACAGAGGAATGCCCATAGAAACCAGGATGAAGAAGAAAGGGAGATGATGAGGACCCTCATCACTACCCAGCCCAGGATTGTTCAGGCTCTAGACCGATTACAGGATACCATGGAGCGTTTAGAGGTGGATAGACACAGAGGAAGAAGGAATAGATCAGCTTCAGTGACTAGTAGTGATCATACCAATCATTCCAGTCAGCATAGTCACCATTCCCGTTCTTCAGTTGGGAGTTCCCGTCATTCCTCTAGGCGACATCATCATCATACACCTACTCCTAATAGACCATTACTGCCTCAGTTTGTACCAGGTGGACAACCAGCACAGGTGGAACCACCAGAGATGGGGTTCCAAGAGTCCGTTTTGGCAGCCACAGCAGAGTGGAGAGCTTTACCCCCAGAGGTTAGGGAGGTTTTTCCTCTTCCCCAGTATTGTGCACAGCGTAGAGACACAACGAGACTCAGGGGAGATCGGGGTAATAGATCACCACAGCAGTAGCATAATCATGACCTCAATAGAGCTACGGGGAAGATTACATTGGCTTCATATAATGGCTCTGGAGAGACTAGTGCAAGAGCTTGGGTCCACAAGCTGGACATATATCTTTCTTTGAGGCCCATGCTTGAGCGTGAGGCCATTCAGTTTGCAGTGTTACATCTAGAGGGGATTGCATATGATTGGTGGCACCATGGATTGGTCACCCAGGATCACGCCTTAGTTCACTCCTATGCTGAGTTCACTGAGAGACTTATTGCACGGTTTGACCGTAAGGATACAGAACTTTACTACAGGGAGTTGGCTCATCTTAGACAGAGTGGACACGCAGAAACTTATATTAATGAGTTTCAGCGTATTGCGGTTATGGTACCTGATATGCCTCAGAGACGGAGTGTGATGTTATTTATTGAGGGGTTACAGGATAGACTTAAGGGACTGGTACGTGCTTTCCAACCAGCCACTCTTAAGGATGCCATTGATGTGACATTGAGACTGGATACTGTTCCCACTTCTTATCAAGGTGATAAGAAAATAACTGTAGAATCTCGGCCTATACAGAAGGCCAACACACCACAAATTAAAGAAGGGCCATCCTCTACAAATCCTTGGATGAATCAGGAGACTAGGAATGACTTGAGGAGGAAAAAGTTATGTTTTTCCTGCAAAGACCCATGGGAGCCAGGCCACCGTTGCATGGGTAAAGGAAAGGTTCATCTGATTGAGGTAACTTCGGAGTGTGGAGATGAGGAGGTCCCTGATACGGACATTGAGGATAATATTGAGCAGGATCAGATACAGTTGGAGTTAGACACCCCAGAGCCTTTGGCATCAGCCAAAGCAATTATGGCTACTCTCTCCAGTTATCCTAATTTTCATGCCTTTCGGTTGAAAGGTACACTTGAGGGTAAGTGGGTAGTGAGCTTGGTAGATACAGGTGCTACACATAACTTCATTGACCGGAAGTTAGTGGGAAGGCGTGGACTACAGTATGAGAAGTTTGGTGGTTTTGGGGTAAAAGTGGCAGACGGTGCAGTTTTGGGTTATACCAAACGGATTCCACAGCTCAGCATTCAGATGGGGGATTACACTCTGACAGATGATTTTTATGTGTTTCCTTTAGAGGATTATGATGTGGTTTTGGGCATGCAGTGGTTACAGGGTATAGGGCACTACATTATTGATCACCGCCGTATGCAGTTAGAATTCCTTTCTGGGGGAAGGAAGATTATCTTGAAGGCAGCACCAGATGGAGGACCGAAGGAGGGGTCATCTCATAGGATGGAGTCTCATTTTACAGGTGATGTGGTAAATAATTCTATTTATTGCAGGGCATTTTCCTTTCCAATTATAAGTCAACATCCTTATGGAGATTGTGAAAGTTTAATAATCAGAGTAGCGCAGCGACCTTTTTCTAAGTCTAAGGTATGTGATGGTGAATTTGCTACTTACATATTGAGGATTATCACTCTGCTCTCTAGGAGAAATAAGGTGAATGTAGTCACAGATATTATCCAGCGTGGTGTTTTTGACAGAAGAATTTGCAAATTCTTGAGATTAATATGGCATCCAGGTAGTTGGTATTGGGTATCAGGAGTGAATTGCTTGAGGACAAGCAATCTCCGGGAAGGGAGGACTGTAATGTCCCCAATTTTCTATTGAAATGATTTAATTAATTAATTAAATTATTATGAAATTAAAATTGACTTCTTCTAGAAGTTTCCTTGGAAAGCTTTAAAAGAAGGGGAAAGCAAAGCAATTGGATTATCTAATATCTTCTTTTGCAAAATTATTCTGAGAAGCTTGAATCGGTGATTCAGCTGGAATCTCTGAGGACGAAACCCTTCAGTAGATCGGCAAGGAGTTGGATGAAAACCCAGTGCTTTGTCAGAGGTGGATTCGAGACGAAATCCAGATTGTGTATATTGGTCAGTTCGGGAGCTTCAGAGGCCATTCACAGAGTATACCAGGGTTCAGCGTATGCAAATGGGTTCCAGGTATTTATCCTATGTTTTGATCCCAGGTTTATATATTTTATAGTCAGAGCAGGTTTGGTACAGAAATCCATACGGATAGATAGATCGGCACCAGGCCGTACCAACAGGGTCAGAGAAAGGAAAGGGCACAGTTCGGCTGCAGGGTTATACAGAGACCGGCATCGGCATATAGGCCGACATCGGCTGATTATCTACCGACGCCGGCAATCAGGGAGTCAGACGTAGGCAGAGGTCACCCTCAGACGACCGACGGCGGTAGGGTATCGACCGACGTCGGCATCCTCAGAGACCGACGTCGGCGACTGTGTTTTCTGGACACAGCAGGCCGAGAGCAGGCAATCCCAGGTTTTTTATTTCCAGTTTGGTTGTTGTTATAATAATTGGGTTTTGAGACCAATCTGTAATAATTTTATGACATTTTGGGCTATAGTATCAGTTACATTTGGTTTTATATCTTTGTCCAATTGATTGAATGCTGTAAGTAGTGGAAATCAATTTTATTTGCTTTCAATCCTAGTTTGGGATCTTTCATTTTCCAACTCTTTCTTTAATAATACAAAAATGCACAGATGCATCTTATGTATCTTTTGTTTTACTACTTTGGCATCAAGATTAACCACAAGTTGGTACAAAACCAAGGTGGGGTCTAATCCTAACATGTCAGAATAGGCCCATGCAAATATATCCACAAACTCTTTCAACAGAGCTAAAAAAAGTCATGTTCCTCCTCAATGAGAGATGCTCCTAATTTTATCCATTTTAGGTGTGATAGAGTCTTGATATTCACCTCTATTTTATCTTTAACTAGAAGGGTTGAACTATCTTCTAGGATAGTAGGCAGTGACTTGAACTATTGGACTATGTCAAGGTCCTCTGTCAGGACTTGCTCTTCAACCTCTCCTAGGCATGAGGAATCTGAGTCTCTTAATGGGAGATTTGGCCATGTAAAAAAAATGGTTAGAAATTCTTGGAGAATTTGATAAAATATTTGTTGTTGCTCAAAACTAAACTTAGATCCATAGGTAAGTTCATCATTAGTGGTCTCCTGGTCTAAAATTGAATAAGAATAAACACCCCCATCTAATGACACTTGAAACAGGTTTTCATCACTAGACTAGCCTTTTTATTTACTTTTTCCCTTGTTAGAAAGCACCTCAAAGAGGTTTTCACTTTGGGACCTCAATGTTTTACTTATTTGATTTTGGCTAAGGGTGTTCACTTACTCTCCAAAATAGGCTACAAGATCCAATGTGATTGAGAATCCTGATTTGTGATCTCCCAACAAAACATTATCTCTAAGGTCTAAGAAATCATAGAATGCCTCATCATTTTAGAACTCATCAGTCAAAAGACTAGATTCTTGTTGGTCCTAATCTATCAGTTGGGGATAATATAATGGCAATGGATTGCGATGAATGACTTGGGTAAGGGTATAAATGGCATTATTATCAAATAGGTTGGTTTTATCTAGGTTATCAAAGGTAAGGCTATGATCAGACTCTGCTTCATTGTCAGCATCATCATCACTAATTTCTAGTGATGGAGTTTGAATAAAATATGTGGGGTTACCTCCAAGTAGTTTAAATCCAAGTCCATAAGGTCTTTCATACTTAGTCATGGAAATTTACTCAATGGTTCCTTGCTGGTTCAGTTTGAGGCCTCTTCCTTCATAATTGTGATGCTCCATGATCCTATTGGGAATAAGATACTTTGCATTTTTATAATAATCATCATGGTCATCATTGTATAATAATGATTAATTCCCTTTAAGAGGGTTAGGTCCTAGGCCAGATGTTGGTACAAATGTGACATGTCCCTTATATTTGTTCTTTTGTTGCCAATGCATATGTGGAATGACTTTAGGTCACCTAAAGGTTTTTAGATTTTAAGGAAGATTAGTGATATGAAACGTATCATGGGTTACATATTCTCCTAGTCTATTATCAAAAATGGTGAAATGATTGGAAGCTTTAGGAGGCATCATATGGAAAGGAGATCCAAAGTATTAGGATCTATGTAATTATCTAGTGAAGGATCAATAAATATATCTTTTCCTTTATCCTGCTTGGAACTGGGATTCATACCATACTAATAATTATAGCTTTGAAATTTGTCCTCACGATGCTTACAATGTTCATATGGGTGAAAATTTATTGGAATACTCACCTCCATCCCTGAGTGGGAAAACTTGATACATTGATGTAGCATTGACGGGACTGCATGAATCTCATGTAACCAAGGCCTACCTAGAAGCATGTTGTATGATAACTCAAGATCCAACACATGGAAAATTGTATCATGGGTTAAAGGCCCAATAATAATTGGTAAACTAATGGTGCCCTATGACTCTCTTTCTTAATTATCATAATCTTTGATAGTTATTATTTATAGCTGGAGATGTGTCATTGTGTACCCAAGAAGCTTGATGAGCTTGAGAGATACTATGTTGAGGCCATATCCATTGTCGATAAGGACATGTTTCAATTTATGCCATATAATAAAAACTTATATTTATAATAGGTTATTATGGAGTGGGCTAAGGGAAGACATATCATGTTGGTTGAATGTGACTTGTTGGGTTGGAGCGGTGTCCAACCAAAGCTTGAAAGTTATTAGGGGATATGTCACTAGTACTAGCAGATTGGGTCAAAAACTCATTCAAGATGTTTTTGTAGATTATTGACATTCACAACAAATCCAAAATAAAAATTTATGCTAGTGTCTTTTAAAATTGGTCCACAATATCAAACTTCTTGTCTTGGTCAGTAGCGAATGGTTTATTTTGAGGCTGAATGGCTAGTCAGATGATAGGTAAAATGGTGGATGGTTGTGGGCTTGGGATAGTAATATTTAACATTCAAGTTGTGATTTCACAATTGAGATTAAGTATTGGACCATTATCACTAACTGATGCTAGGACTGGTGTGGGACCAGACAAGACAATTCTCAGTTGCTGATGCACTTGCATGTGGTCATGTGGCAAGAACAAGTTATCGCTATAAGATCCAAAAGTGAAATTCCTAGTTTTTTGGTTTGCCTGTATGCACTCCCAGGTCAAAGAAAGATTATCCATGTGATTTGGCTGAATATTATTGTTTAACAATGGTCTAGGCTAATTAGTGCTTAGTCTAGGATTAATGGAGATGGTTCTTAATGCTACCCCCTGTAATATGACCTACAACCCTATTGTATTCATGTGCAATTGCATGGTAGGTTTGTTGGTTGTTACCATTCTAACCTTAGTTTTTTCCTTATGGATTCTATTACTAATTTTTTTGGTTCTAGTAGTTTGGACTTTGATTTTGATACTATTGATTTTGCTGCTGCACTAGCCATTATTTTTGTTGCTAATTATTCTACTATTGTTAATTGTTATGCTGGGGAAAGGGTTTTTTATATATACCAAGAGTTTGATTTGAATTAGAAGCACCATTATCTAGTTTTATCTCCCCATTCTCCAACACATTTTAAATTAAATGCTTGATTTAGACACATCTTCGTAGATTATGCCTATTGACCTGATGATAGTCACAAAATTCATTTTCACAATACCAATTAGGGTAAGTAATGCCTTGTAGATAATGCATATGTATAGGCCAACTAATCAGATTAGTGGTGGAAAGCTTGTGAAATACAAATTCAATAGGTTCTCTTAGGTCACTAAAGACATGATGTGTAGGCATGGTTCTCCTAGGAGGAGGGGTTTCTAATGGTAAAGACTATTGTATTTATTGTGTAGGTCTTGGTTGTTACAATTATAACATTGGTTGGAGAGGTTTCTAGGTAGGATTAAGATCAAAAGGTGGTGTAGATGATGTCTACATAGTTTAGACATAATGAGATTTGATCACTCCATTTCCCACAACATTCCTATTTTGGTTGAATTACTTCAGGATTTCATGATTATTGGTCTATGCCTATGCTTAGATGGGATGTTGGTCATTCCCATGATTGGTACCTTGATTTTGATTATTTGAATTAAACTTGATGACCCCTTTATTGATGAGTGCTCACTTGATCAACAAACTTTTATCAATGATCTATTTAAATGTATGTGCACATTGTAGTTCCAGATGATAGGCTATCTCACTATGAAATTTTTTAGTAAACACAATAACTAATTATTTATCTAGTAAACTATGGGTGAAACAACTTGTAAGGGCCCTCCATCATTGTAAATAACTCACAAAACTCTCCCCATATTTTTGCTTTGCTTGTGTCAAGTCTACTAATGAAATTTGATGCTCAAGATTTTAAGAAAAGTGTTGCACAAATTTATCATAAAGATAATCAAATTATGGTACTAAATTCTTGGAAAACTTTAAAAAGCAATCCAAGCCTTATCTAGCCAGGCTCGTTGGAAACAACAACAAAAGGTATATGTCATTATATGCTATTGGTTGACATGTGATAAAAAATTTGGTCAAATGAGCCTTAGGGTCATCTTTCCCTTTATACTTATCAAATTTGGGTGGTTCTTATCCTAGAGGAAATGGTATATAAAAATACTCCATGTTGAATGGATAGGAACACATGTCATCCAATTTTAACTTCTTAGTCTACTTACCCACCTGAATGGCAATAATTGAATCCTTCATCTATTACAATTTTTGGGATAGGAAACTAGAAGGGATATTGGTTTGAGGGAGAATATTTGTTTGGATAGATGGTTGTGAGGTCATAAGTGGGACACTTTTACTAGGGTATGATGGAGACACCTATTGGGGTACATTGGCTTGGTTAGGGAATGGACCAGGAATACACATATGTAGATTGGGATGTACTTGAAATTACACATTTAGCTATGTGATATTTTGGTTTGGGTTGATTATAAAGGTTTGACTTGGAGGATTTTGTGGTTGGGATGAAGGGATATAACTATACTATGCATACTATGGTTGAAAAGGGACATGTTGCCAACTAATTGAACCTTGCTGTTGAGTGGGAACTTGTGAACCAAGACCCTGTCTCTAGATTTGTGGCACATTTTGAACCAATGATTATTTAGTAGGTACTTGAGAAACATGGGTACCCCCTTGTTGCATGAATCCCTATGAATAATTGAAAGCATGTTTAAGATTCAACATCTATCATTGACCAATATTTGCACATTGTTGGCTAGTTATTGCTTGGTTTTGGACTGACATATTATTCTATGGCTGAAGAGGTATGTTTATCATTGCTTGGTGAGGTGGAATATTAGTTTCCCCTAGTTGAGGTGGTAATGTACTCATCCTCTGTTAAGTTTATACACTAGATTGAACCTATTATTATGGAATACTACTCGCTACTTGTTGAGGAGGAGTAGGATTCATCACATTCTATCATTGAGGCTTAACATTAGCCATTGTTTGATTATCTAATCCTATAGTTTGTACACTTGAGGAAATGGCTGGTTGAGGCTAGGGTACATAAAATCCTATTCCTTGGTATGATGATCTACTCATGGGATTAAATATAAGCACATGTTATTAGCTAGTTGTTTGTGCGTTAGTACCACTTTGATGAAGATTGGACACTTTTTACACATTGTGTACTATGTCTGGATCACTATTTAGTGTAGAAGCTGAAGACACTTCTTCAATAATTAGTATATGTATCAAGTTATCTATTGAAGTGGTTTGTAAAAATGGGTTAGAACTTGAATTCTCTTGTCCAGTTAATTCCATCAACACACTTGTTGAAGGAACTAGGTCAATGAGAGGCTTACTTACCTTGTTCAGCTAATTGAAATTGCATCTAAATTTAGGTAGGTTTGGTATGCTATTTGCATTTGGTCAAAGTGATCTTCCATGATGTTTTTTCCTAGATTGGATATATTGGGGTCTTGGTACATTGTTTGAATTAGAGCCATAGGATTGCTAGAATAAGCTTGTTGATCGTAAATGATATTGTGGGGCACTCGTACTAGACTTGGTAGATTTTCATGAGGGAAGTCTACTAGAAACTTAGCTTCTACCTCTATGGCCCTAACCAAAATCTCATCTTTGTTCTCTAAAAAATGTCACTCAAACAAAAATGGATCATATATGGAAGCCGAATTAGTAGAATATGGCTATTAAAGTATTGGCTCATCCACCATGGGTATTGTAGCTAAGTATTATACATTTTATTCTTGGTCCTATTCTATGTAAGGTGGTGTGCTAACAAAATAGTTAGCTAATGGATCTTGGATTTGTGTCCCTAATTGAGTGTTATAAGAAGGATAAGAATCCATTTCATAAGCAAAGTTATTTGTATAGGGGTCTTGCACCATTTCTTCCTACATAACTACATTACTAATCCCTGGATTGTACATGAGTCAACTAAGAGTGTAAGAATACATGTTGGGATCCATAGTCAATGCTTGGTGATAAAAGGTCAAAGAGTTATAAAAACTCTAAAAATAATAGAATCTAAAACAAATGATGCCTTCAACTTGGTCTAGATTTGTCAAAAGGATCAAAAGGTTTATGCAAAGATTTTGTGAGGAAACAAGCGAGCATAAAATATCTAGCATTTAACTATTCACACAAAGATGAGCAAGTAAATGGACCAAAAAATTGAAATGCCAAACTCTAAAGTCAAAGTGTTTCAAATCAATCTAATCTAGGAAATTAAAAGTTGCTAGGTCCTTTGGCCAAATGCATCATCAAAATATAGGCTCAAAAAAGGCATGTGCTAGGACTCTTGGCCAAACAATGTCAAAAGCTAGAATTTGAAAATAGATGAAAGTTTTAATCTAACAGTTTTGAAACACTTCTAACAAACACTAGGCATTCAATTCTTGGACATGAACTTGATCAACTAGGTATAAGGTATGAAATAAAAGGAACTTTAGTAATAACTTATTTTCTCATAAATAATGGTATAACACTTGGTTCTTTTTGACAAACAAGCTAGACAAAGGTGAATAATATAACTGTGCTTTAGACAAAGGATCAAAAGTACACTTGGATTGATCTGAATATGTATGATAAAATTTGGAATTATATGTAAGAGGGTCCATAAAACAAAGTTTGGAATGATTTGGGTAGTGTAACGATGCTATACTACCCAAAAGGTGTGACAAAAAAGTTTGTTTCAAAGAATTTTTAAGGCAAAGACATTTTTACACAATTTTGATAAAATAACACTACTTTTCTTGACTCAAAATGTTGTGGTACATAGACTTAAACTGTAAGTGTTTAGCACAAAATGGCTTAAGTCTATTAAGTGATGATAGTGATTATGAGTCTCAAATGGCCTTCAACCTAAATTGGAAATTAAACCTAACTTCCCTCAAGTTTAGTGCAAATGGTAAACCTACTTAACACATTAACCCTATGAACTTATAAAGGTGTAATTTTGAATTTAAATTATAAGTAAAGAACTTAAACAAATTTGGTAAAGGTCTAGACTCAATTGGGTAGCATAACTACACCAAAGTGGATGATATGACTCTTAAGCTTTTGATGAACTTTGAACAAGGAAAATGAATGATCTCACATAGGCAACATAATGCTTCTTTGTTCAAAGGAAAGTTTGGACCATGTGTTGGGTTTGGAATTTGTTTATTTATACCAAGTTTTGACTCTAAACAAGACTTTAATCTAGGACAAGACTAACTAATTAATCACCCTTAGATCCTAGACTGACAAGGTTGCTTGGTACTATTGGAATCTAGCAATATACATCATTTGAGAGGATTTTAAGTGTTCATTCAAAATTAGATGCACATTATATAGTAGGGTTTTTACACCCCCCTTTCTCTCAAATGATAGTACTGTGACATGAACCTTGAGGTGCACCTTACACCAACAATACTTACATGGCAAGTGGGGATTTGTCTAAATTCTAACAAGTTTTTGAATGATATAGGGGAATCAATTGCACAATGACTTTCATGCCAAACAATGAAAAATAAAAGTATAGATTTTGGGTCTATATCACTTAGCTTATTGAAAAAAGGTCTAGTCCTTTTTGTAACCACTATATCCTGCAACTCGCTCAGTGTAGTTTAATGTCCAAAGTACCACTACATCCTATGTGTAACTCTAAAAGAGTCAAATGAAGTCAATGCCAGGAGATGAAACCCTAGGTCAAAGCTTCCCTAAAGAACTTATGGGAGGTGATGAAGTCCCCCTTGGAAGCCAAGTTGCATAAAAATAAAGAAATCATAAAAATAGAAATATTTTAGGGTCATTTTCAAGATCACCCAAACTTTAGTGAGTGTTTGGGGAGCGCTTTAGGTAAAATTATTTTTAAGCCTTAGACTAGGCTATTTACAATAGGAATAACACTTTTGATTCCAAGGGTTCTCTATAGGGGACAAATGGAAGAGCATACATGCAACACCCCTCTTTTTTCCAAATAAAATTAATCTAAACAACAATTTCAAACAAAAATTGACAAGTGTGTTCAATTTTAAACCCAAATGAAATGTTTGGTGGTGTTCATTTGACCCCTTGGTCTTAGTTATAAACTTTGAAAACATTCACCAAAAACACTTGAAGCACCAAAAAAAATTTCCTAATCTAACTTTAAGCATGCAAACATGATTTAAAAATGTTTTGAGAAAATATCCCACTTGGTCCTATAGCAAAATTGTTAGCATGTCCTTTAGCTTTGAAGCCCTTTTTTATTTGAAACAAGAAACTTTAGCAAAGTAAGTCTTGAGTCTATGGTTTTTGAAAAACATAGTCACTGAAGTCAGTTAATACCACCGACATTGGTTATAACCAATTGAGATCTGATCAATGTTGATTCTACTGATTGACATCTGTTAAGGCAAGTAATTGATGTCGATATTTTTGTTGACATCGATTATTGTGTAAAAACTATGGCAACAAAAATGATAAAAAAAGTTATAAAACCAATTTGTAAGAGTTTTAAAATCTCAAATAAGTTTTTTAAGGTTGTAAAAAGATCTCCTTTAGGCATAGGATGTGTCTAGTCCCATCAGGCATGCCATTATGTGACCTAGGAATTTGACTCAAGAGAGGATGGTTATTATGGTGTTAGCTCCAAAATGAAAATAAAATAAAATAAACACACTAATAGCATAACATCTTTAGGCCTAGACACTTAGGAGATCTTAGTTAACAAAAGCAAATGACAAACACAACTAAAAAAAATGAATGGAAACACAAGAATTCCTTTCACCTTCTTGTTAGGTTTTGGAGGTAAAAGCTTCATTATATGCAAACATGGAGGAGGTTGCTAAGTGTCATAATCACTAGCATCGGGCAGGCCAACTGACGTCAGTCAGAGGTGGACAGGAAGCTGCCAACATTGGTCATGGATTGGCTGATGTCAATCATCTCCAGACAGACAGTGACTGATGTCGATCGCCTGTGCAGTTTCAGAATTGTTAGTTCATGAATAGTTTGTTTAATGAACCAATTGTTTGCATGTAACGACTAATTTTAGTCTTGGAGCTATGTTTCTAATTATTGGAAGTCTAATTATTGTTTGCATGGGATCTATATAATAGACTCATGGGGCTGTATTGTAATTAAGGACAAGGAAGAGATCCTTTCAATTGTAAGATCAGGTTGATCTGTAGGTTGTGCAAGATCAGGTAGGAGATCTACATGGTAAGTAAGATCATTTGATTTCTAGGTTGTTGCAAGTTCAAGGGAGATCTACTTGGAGTAATTTGAGTACTTGTGGATTGGCAATATTGTTACTGACTGGTGGAGGTGAACAACAACACTGTGTTTGAGTTGTTTGTTGTAACCGTAATTAAGAGAGAGAACTCTTGAGGGAGATTATTGTATGCCCTAGAGGTGTGGGAGCCCTAGAGGTGTGGGAAGAAGAGTGTGACTTCTTTATTGTATTTTATTTTTGGATGAGTTGAATACAATTGTGTATTGTCTCTCAAATTTTGTGTTGTTTCTGATTTCTAGTTACTTGTTACTTCTGGTTAAATTCTGTGTGCATGTTTAGTTGCTTATACAAGGTAATCAATTGTGCTCCTAATCTTGACAAAGTGGTATTAGAGCTGGGTTGTTGGTTCATCAAGTGATACCACTGACAAAGTGGTATCAGAGCTAGGTTTCTAGTTCATCAAGTGATACCACTGACAAAGTGGTATAAGAGTAGGTGAGTGTTTGATTACAGGTCACTCTCAGGGGTTTCTGATTGAGTGGGAGTAAAGCAATGGTAGAAGAAAGTAAGCTAAGAATGGAGAAATTCAATGGCAAGAATTATTAATTATGGAGGATGTAGATAGAAGATTATCTATATCAAAAAGATCTATACTTACCATTGGGTGGGGTTGCATGCAAGCCCATGGATATGAAAGATGAAGAATGGAAGGTTCTTGATCGGAAGGCTCTGGGATCTATAAGGTTGAGCCTGGCATCATCTATGATTTCCAGCTTATCACAGGCTAAGACAATGTTAGAGTTAATGGAATCTTTGGCAAATTTATATGAAAAACCCTTAGCTTCGAATAAGGTATTTCTTATGAAGCAATTATTTAATTTGTAAATGTTGGAAGGTGGATCAGTACATAGTCATCTTAGTGATTTCCATGGATTAGTTAATCAGTTAGTTTCAGTCAATATTGCTTTTGATGATGAAATTAAGGCTCTTAATCTTATGCTCATTACCTGAAAATTGGGATAGTTTGCTAATGGCAGTTAGTAACACTGTGTTTGCTTCAAATATCTTGAAAGTTGATGATGTTGTTAGTGTAATCTTGAATGAATAAATTCACAGGAAAAGCACAGGCGAATCATCAAGGAATGCTTTAAGTGTTGAAAGTAGGGGAAGGCAAAGATAGAAGATCAAACAAGGGAAATCAAGGTCAAAGATAGGCAAGAGATCTAGATCTAGGCCTGACAGGAAAATCTGCTAGAATTGTGGAAAGAAAGGGCATGTAAAGAAAGATTGTTGGCTGGTTGAAGGTCAGCATGAAGGAAATGAAGAAGCAGTTGTTGCAGGTATTGTTGCACATGATGCTTTGTATGTTCCTTGGATAAAGTGGAATCTTGGGTTTTAGATTCTGGTGCCTCTTTCCATGTAACCCCAAATAGAGAATTTTTCTAGGATTATGTCCAGGGAGACTTTGGAGAGATTTATTTAGGGGATGGTAACCCTTGTCAAATTGTTGGCAAAGGGAAAGTGCAACTAAAATTGTAGATGGGTAACACATGGGTGTTGAAGGAGGTCATGCATGTCCCAGTCTTGAAGTGGAACTTGATTTTTGTTGGAAAGTTGGGTGATGAGGGATGCACAGTAACTCTCATAGCAGACTCTTGGAAAGTTTCCAAGGGTACACTTGTTTTAGCAAGAGGTAAGAAAGTAGGTACTATTTATCTATCTATTTATATTACTAATTTTCCTTCTGGTTTATCTACTTTAGCTGTAGATTTGAAGATGTGGCTCCATAGGCTTGGTCACATGAATAAGAAAGGGAAGCATGTTCTTGAGTCAAAAGGTAAGAGTTTAGATCTGGAGAGCATAGATCGAGATTTCTATAAGCAATAGAAGAAAGGGAGGTTTCTTGAAACACATGCTACAAGAAAGGATTGGGTCTATTACACAAAGAGGAAATCTGATGTTTTTGACAAGAACAAGAAAGCCTTGGTGTTTAAGGAGAAGATGACAGATAGAGATCAGCTCAAAGGGCTAATTTTTTTTGAGCATGGTAGTTTAGACAGGGTTTTGATTCAAAGTAAGCTCATGGGTAAAAAGTCATCACTCACAGGAAAACACAGTTACCGATGTTGGTCAAGTGGAACTGACATCAAACAGAAAGGTATCGACGTTGGTCATGTATAGACTAGAGTCAGTGGTGTCACATAGGTGGTGACTGACGTTAGTCAGGAAACTGACATTGGTAGTCAGGTTAGTCGCATGGAATCGACATCGATTAGATGCAGATTGAGAGGTGACCAATGACGGTCATTGTCAGAATAGATTTTGGGCAGACAATAAGTTGTCAAGGAGTCTCAAATGTCCATGTGGAGGACTAAAAGTGTAAGTAAGCCTCAAATTCATTATTCCCCTTCTTTAGACTACTTGTTGCTCACTTATGGTCAAGAACCAGGAAGTTTTAAAGAAGCAGAGCAGGTATAATCTAGGAAATAGTGGGAGCATGGCATGAATGAGGAATTTGATTCCTTGGAAGAGAACTAAATGGGAGATTTGGTAGAGTTTCTAGCTGGGAAGAAAGCACTGAAAGATGAATGGATTCCCAAGTTAAAAAAGAGAGAGAATGGACACGTAAGATGAAAGGATAGGGTATATGGTCATGAGCAAGCTGTAGGACAATGGAGGTTTAACCATTGTGTTTTCTTTACCAAGTTGGATAATATTAGCTACATTATCTTGTTACTGTAAGTAGTGTGTATGCTTGTTGCAAGGTCACACATGTAGGGAGTTGTTGAGCTAAAGGTAAAGTCAGTTCAGAGGTGTGTCATGAAGGATCTGGGAGCAGCAAGATTCTTTGGCATGAGTATTCTTAGAGACAGGGAAGATCACAGGTTGATGTTGTCTCAGGATGATTGTGTGAATAAGGTAGTGGTGAGGTTCAAGATGTGGGATGCAGAACTGATTTGCCCACCTATGGATGGATAGTTCACAAAATAGTGTCCCAATTCACATGATGAGGTTAAGTACATGTGTACTAGACCTAATGTTGCCCAAGCAGTGGGTATTGTCAGCGAGTTTGGGGTCAATTTGGGAAGGAAGCATTGGAAAGTAGTTTAATGGATTCTCAGGTATCTGAGAGGGACCAACAATAGGTATACATGCTATGCAGGGTTAGGGACTTCTCTACATGGGTATGTAGATTTGGATATGGTAGGGGACTTGGATGATAGGCGTAGCACCACAGGATGTGTGGTGGTTGGTCTTCAAGATTGAACTTGAAGAGGGATACAAGCCAGGAAATAAATTAGATGATGTATAGGTATAGGTATAGGTATAACTATTTATCTCCAAGTGGGAGATTCTTGCTACCTATTGTTTTCTGATCTCCTTTGACCTTGCTACCCCACTTTCAACACTTAAAGCATTCCCTGATGATTCACTTATGCTTTTCTTATGAATTTCTTCATTTAATATTACACTAACAACATCATCAACTTTCAAGATATTTGAAGTAGACGCAGTGTTACTAACTACCATTACTAAACTATCCCAACTTTCAGGTAATGAGCATAAGATTAAGAGAGCCTTAATTTCATCATCGAAAGCAATATTGACTGAAACTAACTGATTAACTAATCCATGGAAATAACTAAGATGACTATGTACTGATCCACCTTCCAACATTTGCAAATTAAATAATTGCTTCATAAGAAATACCTTATTTGAAGCTAAGTATTTTTCATATAAATTTGCCAAAGATTCCATTAACTCTATCATTGTCTTGGCCGGTGATAAGTTGGAAATCACAGATGATGCCAAACTCAACCTTATAGATCCCAGAGCCTTCTGATCAAGAACCTTCCATTCTTCATCTTTCATATCCGTGGGCTTGCATGTAACCCCACCCAATGGTAAGTACATATATTTTTGATACATATAATCCTCTATCTGCATCCTCCATAACTGAGAATTCTTGTCATTAAAATTTTCCATTCTTAGCTTACTTTCTTCTACCATTGCTTTACTCCCACTCAATTAGAAACCCCTGAGAGTGACCTGTAATCAAACACAAACCTGCTCCTTACAACCTTGCTCTGATACCACTTTGTTAGTGTACCTAACCAAGCTCTGAATGCTCTAAATGCCTTTGTAATGGTGGCTTTCTTAGCTTGTGCTTCAAGAGGTCTTCTTCAATGGAGTGTGGCTACCTTCATCTCCTCTTGGCACCTTTGGCTTGTGACTTGGCTTGGCTTGGAATCAATTTGGCATTATAACACTAGTTTCTTAAATATTTTTTGGAATCAATCCTACATTATAACTTTGTACTAATTAAGCTTAGAAATGATGTTTTGAAGCCTCCTATTTATAGATTTTTGGATTTGATCAGAATCAACCTCAACCGTCCATCTCAAAATTGAGATATGTGGTTGAAGATTAATTCAATTTTTAGAATTAAATTTGTAATTATCTCCATCATGACATTGGAAGAAGGGGTAATTAAGAAGCATGGAGGGCATCATGGAAGGTATTGATGAGGCATGGAGCGCATGAATCATGATATTTGTGGCATTTATGGCTTAGGGTTGTCTTCCAAAGAAATGAGGTCACTTGATGATGTAGATATTCCATATTCATTTCCAAAACAAATTATTCAACAAGTTTCCATGGAATTTTTGATTAGTCCTTAATTTGGGTTAATTAGCTCTTAAACATGATTAAGCACTTTATGCACAAATTGATCAGAATGCCTTGTTATTGGTCTTAAATTTGACTAGATTTGAGTTGGAAGTCACTTTCAAATGCATTGTATGCATATTCCCATTTAGAATGTTGCCAATAGCAAATAAGAAAGGCACAAGTCTTGTGTAAAATATTTGATAGGAAAGAGCAGTCCAGAGCATGTAGGTGTAAATTTTGGCATTTTGACTCAAAATGAACAGATCAAAGTTAGCTAGACCATAAATTGCATTGCCCTATTTAGTGATACCCTAGCCAAAATCATCACTTAAATATATCAGTTTCACATCATTTTGTGTAGTTTAGTGTTTTTAGGCCAAATTGTGCATTTTAGATGGAAACTAGCCAAAAGCCTGATTAGAGGTTATTGACAACTAGTTTTAGATGTCTACACTATGTATGTTACTAAGTAGGTAATGATGTAGGTCATGAAAAATCATGATATTGCTACTTCAAAGTTATGCATCTATCTAATGATGTGTAACACATTAATGCCAAAGAAAATAAACCTCTCCATGTTTTGGTATGTGTATACACATAATATTTTCACCTTTTTTGAAATATTGATACTTTACATCTTGTAGGAACCTATCAAGACTCAATCTCTTTGAGTGCATGCCTTAAGGGTTACATCAAGAAAGGGGTGGGTATACCATTGGTGCTTCATAGGATTGTTGTCCCTTATTACCACATTATTTCCAATCTAACCAACTCTTAAAAACCATTCCCTAAGCTATTACTCCTCTTTTTCATACTCCTCCAATATTTTCCCACTTTCTATCCCTCTTTTCCTCACCTTAAGTCCCTTTTTTTAGCTGATTATACTAGGTTGATTGGGTTGACCCTATATAGTTTTGGGTGATTTTCACTTAGGAACTAGTTTAGCTTTTGGCTGACCTAGCTCATGACCTACTAAATAATTATCCAAAATTATGCTAGGTCAATAGGGTCAACCCTATTGGCCAAGATTTTTGGAAGGGTTTAGGGTCAAATCCACCTATATATACAAGATAATTTCATCACTATTTCAATATTCAATAAATATTTATTATTCACTTGCACTTCTTTATAATCTATTCTTCCACCATTCTACTTGAGGAGTCTTAGCTTAGAGTTTTTACTTGGAGAATCTAGTATTGTGGATAAGTCTTGGATGCTTTGAACTTTCTTAGTGATCCTTAAAAACCATTAAACCTCTTACAAATACCCTTTAGCCAAGGGAGATATTAAGTCTTGATGGGTACATCATTTAAGTAAGTATTCTCTAACTTTTCTCCTCTCTTTAGTAGATAGAAGTAGCATAAGTATTGGCTTCAAATAATATTACTCTTATTATTTCATGTATTAGGGTATTTCTCATACATAACTTAATTGATATTCTCCTATGCATGTTTTGATTTTTTACTAACCTTTCATATTGTGCCACAAGCTTTGGTGAGCACTAGATTAGATTTACTTTACTTGTTATAGTTTTATGAGATATCAAAACATAAGAATCCCTTAGGGTTATTTCATGATTATGTTTTACTAGAGGATTTGGAACCCTACCTAGCATAGTGTATTTTAGTAATATATCCCCTATTTGGGTCTATTGGATCCTCATATTGGTCATGTTCCTGATTATATAATGTGTCCCCAATTAGAAGTGTATGGTATGAGCTATCTTCTTTGAGTTAGGATTGATTTATAAACATGGTGCATTTTTGATTACATATATTCTGGTGAACCTGATTTGAATTTAACCCTTGCAAGTTTTATGTCAAATTTTTATTTATTTTATCATTTTATTTTTATATATTTATGATAATGGGTGGACAGTGTCGACACAATTCTAACTTCTGTGCACAGGTTTAACACACGGTCGCATCAATACAAATTCATTCTATTTGTGCAAGTTTTCTAGATTCTAATTTAGACTAATAGATTGATTAACCAAATACCCAATGAATAATTATGTGAAGCTCATCTTCATGACCTCAATTTTCTTGATGAATACCATCTTTCTTCTTTACAACATAATCACTAATACAAGGCTCATAGTACCAAACACAATAATAAACATGTTAAAATTTACACATTTAATGTTGGTGATCTTGTCTTTAAATTATACTACACTCATGATAAAGAAGGTAAATATGCCCAAAAATGGTGGGGACCCTATTTAGTCAAAGATATTCTTGGTTCAAGCATCTATCACCTTCAAACCAATGAAGGCCATGTTTTCGAAGAGCCCACCAATGCATAATTCCTTAAGTACTTTGCCTAAACCTTTCCTTATTTTCATGATTTATATCTACATCTAACACTTTTTTTAGGTTAATGACATGGGTCTCTCCTTCTGTATTAGTTTTTTCTTTTCATAAACTTTTAATCCTTCTTTTTTAGTTTTTTGGTTTCCCCTTTCTCTCATGAGTTGTATTGTAAAAATATGGATAGGACCTGGTCTTCCTCATGATGTACCATAGTCTTATTTATTTTCATACTCTTTTTACACACTTTTTATTAGCACTTGGGTTTCTATTTTGTGAGTTGTAGTGTAAGACTATGGATAGGACCTAGCCTTCCTCACAAAATACCATCTTTTTTTAAAAAATTTCACATGATTTTTAGCACTCTCATGTGTTTTTGATTTATGAGTTACAGTGTAATACCATGGATAGGACCTATCCTTTCTCATAAAATTACCATCTTGTCATTCCTTTTCTAAAAATGTGTTTTTAATCTTTGTTCTCAGCTTTAGTTTTTACTTCTTTTGATAGATGGAATTTGCAAAATAATCTGTGTTAGCATATTTTTCTCCATTTCTCACCCTTTGTCACTTTTTTTTGATTTTAATTAGTTCAAATTTTTCCATGTGTCATTCCTTTTGATTTCCTTTCCTTTCACTCCACATTGAATAACACAAGGTTGAAGTCAAGATAACACTTTTATTTCATCTAGATTTATAAGACTCTCAGACCCTATGCTCTTTGAATTTATCTCTCTTAGAAACCAAGTCCAAAGTATTGAAATGAAATTCATCTTTATCACTCATGTTTGGTTTTCCAAATCTGTATAGAGGAGGAATAAAAAAATCCATCAGAAAAGTTAAAATCCAAATCATTTGAAACAAAATGCAATGATATACAAAAGGTAACATACAAATTTAAAAATTCAAAATCACACCAAAAGACATGATTACAAGCACATTTATTATCTCTAATCAAAGCCTAAAATCCATAGTTGGCCTCACATAGAGTCGAGTTCCATTAGGGTGCAGTAGGCTAGTAGATCAGAATAGGAGAATTCAAAAAACTCTATGGTGCTATCTACTTTCTCATGCAAGTACCCAATATTTGTAGTAGACCTATGACTCTAGAAGGGGTCCTAAGGAATGGGGAATATGTTATGGGAAGGTAGGTCCATTTTAATTTTCATGAATATAACCTTCATGGGATGATCTATATATTGTATTTTTTGACCTAAGACTTGTGTTGCTAAGAGCAGTTCTTTAGAGTCCTTAAGGTTAAAAGTCCTCTTGTTTCAAAAAACCTAATTTGAGTGTCTTGACTTTGATAAAGAGTTCTTATACCTTGGTTTTTTTATTAATTCTCCCCTCCATCCATTTCATTTCCCCCTTGACAGGCAAATTGTGATTCCAGATCTATTTTCCCTTCTTCTTTATTTCCTTCTTCTTGACATATTAAAAACATGCTAGCACTACTTTGTTTCAATTTTATCTATCCGTAGAGTGAAATAACATGTTTGAACAAATATGTATTACTTTATTTACACAATATAATTGTGTTCCTAGATTTGATTTCTTTTACCATTTATCATTTGTTGCATTACCCTTTTGTTATGATCACCTAAGTCCATACCTTTTTCCATTATTGTGTGAGATAAGGATCATTACTGCTCACTCATCAAATGTTGTTTTACTATTTTGTTACTAATTTTACATCAATATTTGATTACCATATTTTTGACATGTATCCTTGGTTTGACTTGGTGAGTTTGATTTTTTTTCTTAAGGTTTACTTGTTTGAGTTTTTTAGTCTTTAATAGCCTTGGATTTTTGGTTACTTGATTTACTCTTGATTTTGACTTGGTCATTTGGTCTAACATAGAAAATGTCACCCCAGCTTGCCAAATTTACAAGTATGTCCCATCATCATAACACCAATTATCTTGGCTTTCTTATGTTTTTTGTTTCTTTATTTTTGTATTCTTAGGTTTTTCAAAAGCAGTCTCTATGCCCTACATAATCAAAACTAATAACACAACAACCAACCATCTAGTGATAAAGGTAAGTCAAGGTATGCATACATTTAATTTCTAGTTATTTCCTTTTTAGTCGTTTACTTTCAATTATTTTATGCTTTAAAATACTAAATTTTTTTAGCATCAACCTTATGTGTTCTTATGTTCTTTCTCGAAGCACCATACCCTATTGTACCTTAGTGACATGTGATAAGATTTTAGTGGGACATATGTATACACATAATATTTTCACCTTTTATCAAATAATGATGCTCTACATATTACAAGAACTCATCGAGACTCAATATCTCTAAGTGCACACTTAAGGGGTGTACTGAGAAAGGGGTGGACAAACCATTGGTGCTTTACAAGATTGTTATCCCTTATTGCCACATTATTACCAATCTAACCATCTCTTAAAAACCATTCCCTAATATATTATTACTTATTTTTACACTCCTCTAGTATTTTCTCACTTTTCATCCCTATTTTCCTCACTTTAAGTCCCTTTTGTTAGTCAACTGTACTAGGTCGACCCTATACAATTTTGGGTGATTTTCACAGTTTGGCCTTTGGTCGACCTAGCTCATGATCTGGTGAATAATTTTTTGAAATTATAATAGGTCGATTAGGTTGACCCTCTTGATCAATATTTTTTGAAGGCTTTAGGGTTAAATATTCCTATATATATAATATTATTTTATCATTATTTCAATATGAAATCAAGATTTATTATTTGTTTTTGTTTATTTACAATCTACTCTTCCACCATTCTACTTGAGGAGTCTTAGCTTAGAGTTTATACTTGGACAATATAGTCTTGTGGGTAAGTCTTGGATGCTTTGGCCTTTCTTAGTGATCTTAAAAACCACAATGACTGCTTATGAATCCCCTCTAGCCAAGGGAGAGATTGAGTATTGAAGGGTTCATCATTCAGGTAAGTATTCTCTAACTTTGCTCCTCTCTTTAGTAGATAGAAGTAACATAAGTATTGGATTTAAATAATATTTATCTTCTTATTTCATATATTAGGCTCTTTCTCATACATAAATTAATTGATATTCTCCTGTGCATGTTTTTATTGTTTACTAACCCTTCATATTATGCCATAAGCTTTGGTGAGCACTAGATTAGATTTACTTTACTTGTTATTAGTTTTATGAGATATCAAAACACATAACTCCCTTAGGGTTATTGCATGGTTTTGTTTGACTAGAGGCTTTGTAACCCTCCCTAGCATAGTGTATTGAAATAAGAGATCCCCAAATTGGGTCTAGGAGATCCTCATATTGGTCATGTTCCTGATTTCTAATGTGTCTCTAATCAAAAGTGTATGGTATGATCTATCTTCTCCAAGTTAGGATTTATTTATAGACATGATGCATTTTTGATTACATATAGTATGCATTTTTAAAGGATCATAATAGGAGGTAATATTTTATTATTAGATTGGGCCTTATCTGGATGAAGGGTATCAATATACTACCAAAAATTCTAGTAGTGTGTAAAAGTATGCATGGTTGTACCAAGAAAAAAACAAGTACATCTAGGAGTAACAATAATACTTAGTAAAATGACCAAAAACCTTATAAAACTCACAATATGGCTCATATTCTAATTTTTTAGGTAGAGGGTAAATATTAGGTGAAGCTAACATGCCATCACCATTATTATTACAACTCAAAATAGAATATATACTAGGCTCAACAAATTTGATAGATGCAGGTCAATGTAATACATATTGGGAGGGAGAAAACTCAAGGGATCATAAAATATAGTGAACTAATATTGTCTCATCATGGCATGATCAAGAAGCATGCTCGAAAGAGGATTAATAGTGACTAGGTGAGAAGTAGTGTGTGTGCTCCATATCTAACCTATTATCATCAAGTGAAGAAGATATAATGTTAGGTATAAGAGAAGAAGAATAAAATACATCTAGATAACTAATATCATGAAAGGAATTTTCTAAATAAGAATTATATCTAAGTATTTCCACTTTTTATCTTGAGAAAAACCATATAATAAGGGGTCATATAATGAATAACCATCATCATAATTAGGAGTATGGAGATTGATAGTGATGTAAGCATTAATTATTTTATCTGTCAATGAAGCATGATGAATGTTTTGTTTAGTCTTGGTTAGAGTAACAAGAATATTATCAATGGGATTTTGTCGATATTAAGGTCATAAAGAAGGAGGTAATTTAGTAATTATATGTGAATGGAAATCATAAGTTTTAATTTCAAACTAATCACTAGTTTGTCATCTTTAGAATCTAAAAAGTTAGGTGGGATATTACCCACAAGTTTGGGGTGACCATTGTAACCTATAATAGAGTTGATAGGGTAATTAAATCATTGAGATTATTGAAAAGGAATGTTGGGTAAAGGTTTAAGGGTGGTAATCTTAAAAACACCATGTTCTTGGAATTGTTCAAAATTCTAAGGGTTCATATCTCCTTAAATATTGTAAATAACACTATTATGAGGAAATTTAATGTATTTAAATGACTATGAGGTGATATATATCATGTAATGTATCCAAATTCAATCTAGTAAGATTTTCTATGATAATAAAAAATTTAAGATCATAACTTTAATTCAAATAATGATAAGAATAATTGTGATAGGAAGCCAAACACATCCTAAAGGAGGCATTTGTCTTCAGTCATAGCCTTGATAGGTATTTTACATAGATTTTAGATTGAATTCAGAGGACCCAAGTGTTTTAATAAAATAAAGGGAATAAACACATGTGCCAAAACCTTCATCGATCAGGGCATGCTTAACTTATATATCGCCAATTTGTACATTGATAAATAATGGAGGTTTATTCAATTGAAGTAAAATTTATTTAGGAATCATTAAAGTGATAGGAAATTTGAGTGAGAGTGAAGTATATATGGTTTCATCAACATGTATAAACATTTATTCACATTATTGAATAATACCATCTTCAAGCCCATATAAAGTGGATTCATGCTCGATAGATGGAGGTCAAGGGATGTTCATTTCAAATAAAATTTTAATTAAATAGATATGATGATGAGGAAAAGTCCTCATGAGTTTGAGGTAAGGAATTTAAGATGGGAAATGAGAAAGTTTGGTTATAGGATCCCATTTATCATAGACATTGAGAACCATGTTGGATAATGATGCATAGTGTTGAAGAAAATCTATCAAGGGAAATTTGGAAGTAAATTTAAATTGATTTTGATAAGAGGTATTTTATTTGGATTTATTTAAGGTGGTTGTGTAGGTACATCTAATTGGGTCAAATTAGGTGATGTTTTGGGATTCATAGTTGGAGTGTTTGTGGGTAGTGAAGAGTAGATGTAGGATAATGGGAGACAAAAGGAGAGGTATAAAGTGACACTTTTTTTAATTAATATAACAATAGTTACACTTGGAGATAATGTTAGAGACACTTCAAAAAATAATTTGATCATGACATGAGAACATGAATTGTGAAATTTTGAATGTAGTTTCTAATTTTTTTTTAATACCCAAATGATAAAAGTGTGTGAAATAGATGTATTTATGACAATAGGTTGGTCATTTTTTTAAAAGATAAGAAGATTTCATGTGTATGAACACACTTTTTTTGAGTAAACAAATTATTTTTTCTATGAAACTTCATTTATAGATAGGTGAAATGTTGAAGTTTATTGAGAATATTTTTTATTATATAAATTTTTTAAATAATTTTAAAATTCAAAACAATTGGAATATTGAAATTGCAAGTGTATGAAAAATAACTTTTTGATCTTTACTTCATGCAAATCATTTAAAAAAAAAACATAAATGATAATGTTTAGATTATTGAGATATAGGTTTTATAAATGTTTGATTAATATTCAAAAAGTTATAAGGGATTTTGTGATGATATATATATATATATATATATATATATATATATATATATATATATATATATATATATATATATAGCTCATAAGAGGTATGTTATGTATAAATTAAGTAATAATTATAAATAGTGTTATAACATTAATAAAAATTATATATTCTAAAACTACATTTTATCCTCTACAAAATCACATATATATATTTTTAAATAGTAAAATTTATCTAATTAGATTTATGGACAAAGATGGAAAAGTCTCATAAATTTTCTTAAAATCAAATTGGCTAGTTCATGATAGGGTTTAGACTAGTTTAGGGACCCCTTAGGCCTAAAACCCAAGAAATTTTGGAGGGAAAGTGGCAAACAAAATTTTGTAAAATTATAAAGGGTATACACCCTTTGCAAACCAACTAATTTCACCCTCTTTATTATATTTTCCCATTTTTTTGGTGGATCAAAAAGGGCATGCAAGCTTTCAAAAGCATGCACACCCTTTGTGATTCATAATTTTTTCTTAGATTTCGCATAAAATTTTCTCATTCGTTTTGATTTTTGTAAACTTTAAGCTAGTTTTTTTTATTGTAACTACGTGAATTTAGTAAATTCTCTATTCACTTCATTTGAATCACTATAAATTATTCAAGTTTAAATATATAATGGGCTTATTTTTGTAAAGATAAATAATGTGGTCAGAAAGTTGTTGAAAAATACCAATCAAAGAGATAATAAATGAGTAAATTGAAGATAAGAGAGAAAAATTAAAAAAAAGACAAGCATATGAGAAAACATCCATAAGGGCTTCTAGGCAATGTGAAGGTGCTTCTTCCACACCAGGTAATATTTAAAATGAAAATAACATTCCCAATTATATATAATTTAGTTTATATATGTATTTAAATGAGATGAAATGACTCAATAAATCTTTGTTGAACAATGAAATTCTAAATTTATAGAATTTAAGTAATTTATTAAAAACAAGTGATGAAACATATGGACAAAAACAATATAATGAAACATCCAGACATAATGAATTTTTTGATTATGATGTAATAAACATCATGTAATGACCCCAAATCATGTGTCTCCTAATGAATAAGAATTCAATTCCCCTGTAGGGTCTAATTTAGACAATCAACCCTCTGTTATCCCTACTATGGTTAAAGTGGTAAGACCACCCACTTTAATACAAAATATAGATCCTACACCCACATCTCCAAGGATAATAAGATTAAAACCAAGGTACTCGGTTGAAATAAATGAGAAAATGATAGAACATATGGAAGGTAAAATGTCAAAAAGATTAGTTCAATGTCATGTTCAACATGTATGAGACTATGCATTTAAGAATAAAGCCATACAAAATGATGTCAACTATTTGTTCAGTTAATGAAAATGAAAAAAAGTGCCCTATGATGCATAAATTATGGTTAAGAACATTCAACATAGATGGAAGAGATAGTAAAATATTAAATAATCTATTTAATGCATTTAAGGAAATAGGCAATAAAAGTTGGAAAAAGATAGTAATGTGATAAGATGAGTAATAATGGAATATATAGTGTATAAGCCAACATCTAAATCTTGAATTATTAGTGAAACAAGTAAATATTTGAACTTAATTAGAAAAAATTTAATAAATGTTATAAAAATAAGAACAAGGCTTGATGACCCTTCACTCATGGATTGTTGGCAATTTAGTGGTAGACTCCCACGAAAAGACAAGGTATTAGTTGAAAGAATAAAATATTTGATTGAAATTTTTTGGCATGAAAACAAAAGGATATCATCTAATGTAAAAGATGTTGTTAAAAGAAGAAAAGGCTAAAAAACCTTGAGCCACATGTAAAACATTTCTTAGACATGACCCAAATAGAATTTTATCAAAAGTTTATTAAAAAATTTAATGGCCTATTGATAATTAGGCAAAGTTCATTTGAGATGTGCAAGCCTTTCTATATTAAAATCAACAAAGCACACACCACATTTTTTTTAGGGTACATGTTAAATTTGATATGTATTTTGATGTTTTTCATCATATACATTGTTCTTTACAAATTGATGAGATTTTGTATGAATGTATGGTGTCTTTCCTATCTAAGACATCAAGAGAAATAATACAAAGTTTTTTCTATCAAAGATTTGAGGGGAAATTTTTATCTCTAAACAATGTTTAGATGGAACATGTAACAGTTGTGGTGGTTTGCCAAATTTGATGAGCTGTATACATGAATAAAATTCACATGAATTTGGAAAGCAAATAGTTGATTATAATAAGTTCAAATCTGTAAAGTATGTATTAAAAGATGGAAAAGAGTCATCAAGATATGAGTTGGTTATGACCAAATTTTGTGTATCTAATTTCATGTTTGAATTCAAGAATAATATTATTTACCAATATGTAAGACATACACACAAATCAAGATGGTTAGATAATCAATTAAAGTTATGTAAGGACAACTTCCTAGTTGGCACCATTATTTTGGATGTGGAATTTACTAATAACTACACATTACAAACATAGAATGAGGTTTAATCCCAACACTATAATTTAATTCAAGTTAGAATTTTCATTCATATTACATTTAGACAAGCACCTGATAACACAAATGAAATAATTTTTTTTGAGGGAGTACCACTTTTATATGAAAAATGACATATCACGTTATCTAAAGTTTATCTAAGGTTGTTTTGAGATATTTTATATAAATATTAATGCAAGATAAATCATGTTTGATACACACTACATTTTGTCAAAAAATTATGCATGGCATTTTAAGAATTCTTGAATTTTTTAAGTGGTTAAGCAAAATACATAAGATGGTGTTCAAAATTTTTGGAGCTTCTTTAAGGATGGGCATGGAAAAGGGGAATATGATGGTGTAAGTGCATGTGTAAAAAGAGCCCTTAAAAAATAGTATGGAAAGCACAAGGATAGTGCTAATTTTATCAATGATATAAGTATTGTGACTTGGTGTAATGAAAATATTTGTCATGGATTAGATAAACATTTTCATGCATAAATATTATTTTGATTAATGGAGGAAAAACACAAGGTAATGTATGAATATTATAGCATAGTACTTGGATCAAGTGTTTTCCACTCCATTCAAAGCTCAAATTCAAGTTCATGGACTATTTATACTAGGGATATGACATGTTTTTGTTTTGCATGTATGAAATTTATTTAGAATGAATTTGAGTCAAAACAATAGGTTAAAGAATGGTATTATAGACCCATATCACCTATAGATACTAACCATTAAATATAACAATTGATAGATCATGAAATGGCATCATCAATTGACTTTGACCATATATCAAATCTTGTGCAACTAGGTATAGTTTATTCTTTAATCAAATATACAACCTTAGTTCTATTAGTGATATATTTATTTTTTCCTAGATGTGCTTAAAATTTGATTATACTTTAAATGTAGGGCATGATTTTATATTCATTGTACCTAAGGACAATGATGGGGGAATAAACTACTACTTGTTTCATTGTGTAGAGGCCAAAAAAAGTTAGCCAAAGATGTTATGGATGGAGAAGAGCTATTTTATCCCACTGGATTCATAGTGGTTATAGGAACCTAGCTTTGTAGGTACAATCATTAAAAAATAAAATAATGTTATTTGAGGACTTTGAAACACATAGGTTTGTGCTTCATTATTCGAATCTGGTTATTGCTACAAATATTCAAATGATCAAATATCATATAAAGCATTACAATAGAATTTTGTAAAAAGTGCGCGAATCTAACCATGAAGTGATTCTTAAAACACTTGCAAATAGAGTTGATCCTGAAGGTACATTAGATTAAATTGATAAGTTTATCTTGTATTTCAAATTAATATAGTTAACTTATTTGATTTAATGTATTTTAATTTTCAATTATTTTATCATTATGTGTTTATTTCTATTTGAGTTTTTTACTAACAATTTTAATATAGGTTAGGGCACTAGATGAGCTTCCACCTTCATATGGTTGGTGCCATGAGTAGAGAATATTATCTTCTTGAAATAAAGAGAATTCAACAAATAATTCATATTAATGTTATCTACCTCAAGTAAATAGGTTTTAACCTTCTCTCTATTTGTCCTTAAGAAAATAGTCTTATTTAGGCCTTAATTACAGTTTTGAGTTAGAGAGAACCTTCCCAGGGATTCTTAGAGGACTCATCCATGCAAGTGTGGGAGCTGATGACTCATATCTATCCTTCATAGTTATGATATAATGTGTGATGCAAGTTCACTCAATTTTCACACTAAAAAATGAGGAGATTATCTTATGGGATGAATATGACCAACTATAACCTTCACTCCCAAGGCCCATATAATAGATAATGACCATTTTTTCCTTAAAATGCCCATATATATGTGAATGAATAGATGGTTTATAAATTAAACTAATTATTTATAATATACTCCCCCCACTAGCCAACTTTTGACCTATTTTGAGAGATTTCACTATCAAATAAAACTCATTACCGTGTCTTACCCATCTCAAATTACAAATAATCCTCCTAGATTTTCTTAGAGGACTCAATCATGAAAGTTTAGGAGATGATAACTCATCTCTACTCCTCATGGTTATCTTGAAATACATGATTGACCTCATGGTTATCGTGCAATGCATGATCGAAGTTGGAGGAGGATCTTAACCAAAATTTTACACTATAATCTTGGTAAAGATTTGAATTTCTTGATATGCATCAAATTCATTAAGATGGAGACATTGAAGACATTCAACAAGCATAAAAGGACAAAATTCTCATCATTGGAGGGACTAATGAAGGGTTTATAGTCCAAAATAAAATTTTATGTAATGTGTGAAGGAGTAATGTGGAGTAATGTTTGTAGTAGGTATAAAATAGGTCTTAGAAGATGTGTGAAGGCCATTCAACATGTATGAGTGGCTAAAGACAATATAGACGAAGAAATGACAATTATAGCTACCATGTAATAAGAGAATGGCAAGGAAAAAAGTTTCTTATATATTTTAGCATATAAAGGGTTGAAGTTACATGAGAGAGGAGTTAGAGTATTTTAAGAGGGGAGAACCTCATAAAGAGATGTAGAGAGTTTCAAAAAAGACCAATAAAAGATTTACTTATGAATAAACTCTACCATTGTACATAAATCTATAGAAGACTATTTTGTATACAATAGTATCTTTAAATTAATGAATGTTTTCTTAATATAGTTAGGGTTGGCCATAATGATTTCTATGTAAACAAGCTTATAATTTTTTTTTCTTACATAGGGTATACTTTAGTTCTAATATTCAAGATTGTGTCTGAATACATATTTTAGGGAAGAGATTGAAGGTTATATTTTAGTACATTCATAGAGACAAGAAATTTCTAATATGATATATAGAATCTCATTGAATGTTAATAATTACCAAGAAGGGAGGATTCATGTGGTTTTGGGATGATTCATGACTATACAATACAATATTATTATTTGAGTAAAGTATTAGGCCTTAAGAGACCTAATAAAGAAGAAGGAGTGGTGAGTTGACATGATTCCATTGATATTAGGGTAATGATAATTTACATGGAGTTTTAAGAAGATAAGGGGTGTTTAAAAGTGGTCTATATTTCTCTATAAAGCCTATATATTGTTCTAAACAAGAAGGTTTAGGTTTCATAATGGATATAAGGAAGAGTAATATTTTATGATCAAAAGGGGTGTATGTGAGATCTAGCGAGTGAGTGATTTCTTCAATTGAGTTGGTATAAGTTTTATTAGGGACAAGAGATTCCCTAGATAATGTGTGGGTGTGTCCATAGAGAGTCAATCAATAAATTAGCCTATGAACCATAAGAGGAGGATAAATACTAGTTCATAAACAAGGAAGGTAAGGTGATGAACTTGGGTAAGAAAGTAAAATATGTTATTTATATTAGATAAGTAAATAATCTAGAAAAGAGTAATTATGGTGTGTCAATAGAAGTTGAAGAGGAACTAACAAATAGGGAAGTTTATGAGCCTACACAAGACAAGCATTGAAAGAGAGTTCAAACTACAAGCAAGTGCCTATGATGAAAAGGACAAATGATGATGATCATAGGTCAAAGAAGAGTTCAAATCAATAATTAGATTTAGTAATAGGTGATAGAAGGATGTAGACATGCCTACTCTACACTAGAAATCTTGTCAAAAGTAATCTTGAAGGAAGAATAAAGTGTGGAGTCTTAAAATTTATGTGTGAGAGGATGATATTTACACTGAAGAGGATGAGATCAAATAATGGATGATAAGTTTCATGATCAAGGAGGTCTAGAAATAGAGACCTAGATTAAAGTGAATCAATCCTAAGATTAGGCCTAGAGGAACTTGAGAGTGTAGAGTTAAGCATAAGAGGAGAGAGTACAAAGGGAGATGAAGGGTGATATGTCATGTAGAGAGAGAAGATGACTATGTGGGCAAGAAGTTTATGAACCTAGTGAATTTTAGAATGAGCAAGGGTGTTCAAGGGAGAAGTAAAGGACCTGGCATCCATGTAAAGGATCAAACCAAATAGAGAGGAAATTCAAATCAAAGATCAGAGCTAAGTGAATACCTAATGTGAGTGTATGTTCCATTTACATCAGCAATTTGTTTTTAATTTACATCAGAAGACCTTAAACATAATCAATTCAATTATAATTAATGCTAAGTCATGCATTACAATACATTGTTATGAATTTATAGACCACAAGACCATAAATGAGCCTTTCTAATAATCATGCACCTTTAGTAGGTGATGAATTTCTCCAAGAATATTAAAGAATCCCTATTAAAAATTTTAATTCAATTTTGGAGGGAAAATATAAACACTCCCTAATTGAGATATTAAATACAACTTGAAGCCATGATAGGATACTTATTGCCAAAAACACATTATATACACCCTAATGGATGATGCTTTTGCATCACTAAACCTCCTAAAAACTATGATCAAGTATAATTTATAATATTTATATCCTTTAAATTGATCACAAGTCCACTTATATCACAATTGCAAATTTATATGCAATTAAATGTAAATAAAACAAGTAAATAGTATATATCACATGTAAATGTAAAATATACATAATGATGAAGCACCTAACTTAGAGAAAATTATGTTTTTTTTATTTCCATATGTAATAATAATGATCACTAATCAATAATATGTGTAAACATTAAATGATCAAAATATAAAATATGCACAAGTAAAGGAATCCTATTGTCGAATAGTATATATGTGTATATGTAAATTTGTATGTCATAATTTAACATAAAAAAAGACATATATCAAAAAATAATGTAGACCATAAATGTACATAGACAAAATGCACTATATAGGAATATAATGTGGGTCATATCGGCATATAAAATTGATTATGCCTCTAACTAGACCCATAACACAATAATTAGTTCTCTTGATCCTCATTTTCTCTAAATAAATTGCACTCTCTTGGAATAGACGTAGAGTTAGGGGTGTTGGATGCCTCAATATGAGGAGAGAATATCCTCTCAACATGTGAGTCATCCATTATTTCATCCATAAAATTTGAAAATTATTGTGTTTGCACAACATATGAAATATAAAATTTAATGCATTAAAATTGTATATTGAAAATGATAATTTTTTTAGGAACAAAATTCTAAAAAATGATTTTGGACTCATTATACTCCATTTAAATGGTTATCTAGGATGTGAGAATGTGTATACACCCATGATGGAGAATATTATGGGGCATACATATTTAATTATATATATATGTGCATACATATATGTAATTATGACATAGAATATCATTGATTGAAGCTAAAAAACAATTTTACTATGTGTTCTCACCAGTATCCATCCCTAAATCATGACTTGATACGCAGATAGTGGATCCTTAGATGTAGACACAAAATCAATAAAACCTTCTTGTCATCCATGAGGGGTGCCCATAACATCCCTCATTAACTATAAAACTAATAAATGAATAACATGTGAATCCAATGAGCATGATAAAAATCTATGACTATAATATATATCTTAAAACATAGTTTATTGTTCAAGGGACAATAAACATACATGAATAAATATATAATTTAAAAGTTTCCAAATCTATGTATAGGGTACACATGTACCAATTATGGCCTATAAAATAGATTCAAGGCCTATTGAGCTAACCAAAATGTCACCAATCATCTATACAATCAACAAATAACAAGTTCAATCAAATAAATTAGTCATTAAAAAAAACACATACTATAAAATAAACTTGATATTCTTTTAAAACATAAAAAAACTATAATTAAAATTAAACCTATGTATCAAATACAAATGGTGAATTTGATAACTCTTGCACAATAAGCTGATGTATCTTGAGAGGATTTGGTGAAGCTAATACATCTAACATAGTGTCTAGAATGCTAATGTCATACACTGATGAAGCATCTAAAAGTGTCATATGCTCTGGCATGCTAGTCTATTGAGCTCATAAATCATCTACTAGTGGCATATGCTTTGGCATGCTAATCTCTATAGATGTATTCTATGTATGTTACACCTAAATAGGAGTTACCATACACTTCCTCCCACATGATGTGTAATGATGCAAAAGAACTGTAACATGAGTAGGAAAAGGGATAATAGCATTTATACTATTACCACCAAAACCACTACTACCACTACCACTACCATCAATACCACTACCACCAACACCACTAGCATCACTACCACTAGCACCACATGTAAGTTGAGTAGAATTCTTAAATGTACACATACCATGCTCAATCATAACTTGTATCAAACTCATAACTACCTCAAAGGTGTCCATCTGTATGGTATGATGAAAAATGTTAGGAATAGAAGCATGTGTTATTATCTTTATATTTATTTAAACTCATTTATGATGGTTTTAGTCTCACTTGGCACTATTTCTATCAAATGAAGACCCACATCCACTACTTTGGGAGGCCTTCATGTCAAAATAATTTGGAATTTATTATAGCACAAAATAATAATATAATTTTCTCAAAAAGTATAAAGAAACCTCATTATTGATGTATGGAGGTTCATCAAACACCATCCACCACCTATCATAAAAGTTATCTTTCATCTCCTCATGAACACACCAATCAATATTAATATGTTTGTAATTCGTTGGTGGAGGTTGGTTTGTTTTAGGCTTAACAAGAAAAGCACACATAGCTTATTTTGTTATTTTATTATTAACATCTTCATATGATAATTTTTTAGAATAAAATTATTTCATGGCCTTTCTTTGATGAAATATTGCATCAGGTTATGAAGTTACATTTCCCACTTCATTAAAAACAATCTCTAGTGTATTTTCAAGTGAAATGTGTGCACTATCAACTAAGGAGTGATGTAAACCATTGATGATTATTTATAATTTTTGATGTTTTGAATTTTATTATTCATATAATTTAACTTTTTCTTGTGAAAAATCAAATTATTCAGGGTTGTTTCTAGAATTTTCTTCACACAATAGATCCATTGTTCAATTGTGAATCTAGATTTAAATAGAAATACAAGTTTTTTATTAGGAAATGCAAGAGAATATAGTGCAAATCTAAAATTTAAACCCTACTTGCATAAATAAATATAAATACAAATATAAAAAATAAAAATTAACATACCTAAAGTAGCAACCAGAATGCTAAATCTCATTAGCGGGATGCAAATCCAAAGCATGCACATGGAGAGAAGGGAAATACAAAGGCAAATAAAAAAAAAAATATATTCCCATGAGTTTGAGCTCCAAAGATAAAATGAAATGAAAAAAATGCAAGGGTGCACACCCTTTATGTTTTACAAAGAGCATATGCCCTTGAGGCTCAAGCACAATCCTGAGCCTTGAAATTTAAAAAAAAAGGACATATGCCCTTTTTCAAAGGGCGTATACCCTTTTTTAAAAAAATTCAAAGTTGGGGGAATATCAAAATTTTTGTCCCCCAACTTTGTGTATGACCTAGAAGTTTTATTTTTAGGTAGTCAGAGTGAGATGAGTTTGATGACAAATTAAAATTGGAAGTTGTATCAATGGATAATGAAAGAGTATTCAAATATGGTGTTTGAGAAGAAACATCTAGGGAAGTAGATGAAGAAGGTAAGTTGTGTTTTTGGATTTGTAAATATTTTTTCCATATTCCTAAATTATGTAAAATGAGATGGATAAGAATACTGGTTAGTTAAAAAAGTGGGAAAATTATTGTAGTTAGAATTTGGGTAAGAATCAATATAATAAACTACTCTCTTAATATTATTCATATGGAAAACATTCTCATTATTATTATGTATGTAAATTTTGATAATATTTGTAGTGGGGGTTGAGAAGTAATCAGTTGACATTTAGGAAGAGGATCTTTATAAATTACAAGATGAGCATTAGTTTGATTAAGGGCATCATGTTTAGTTTTTGTTTTTTAAATCTTGGATACTAATTCATAAGCTTGTTGATGCTCATGAATTAAGGTTTCATGATCAAAATTAGGATCAAAAATATACTCAAGAACAAAGTTTTGTAATTGGCAGTAGGTGTCATGAGAATGATCCTAAATTGCATGAAACTAACAAAACTTATGTGGATCATACCAATGTTTGGGATAGCAAGTAGGATTGAGATATTGTGGTAAATGCCTAGGAAGATGTTTTTGAATTTATACCATGGAGGGGTTTTTGGAATCAACATTGTTCACATGGGAAAATGTAGCACTAGGGTATGGTAAAGAGTTAGTTGAAAGTGGTTGTGAAAAAGTATTATCGTGGGAACCACTTGGAGAAATGACATGTATAGTGTGAATATAATCATATTTATCTATAACACCATCATTGGTAGCATGCCAATTTATACATTTTATAAGAATTAAAGTTCCAATAGGAGGATGGGAAGTCTCAAATTATCTTATGATAAAATCTTGCCATTTGTCTTGGTCAAGGGCTTCTTCCAAAGATTTGGGAGAAAGGATCTTGACGTGATATTATAATTTTGGGTGAAGAGCATTGGTGAATAAATTATTGATATTTTCTTATCAAATGATATGTTCAACTTTATTGGATAAAGTTTTCCATTATTTAATGAACACTTATTCGATTTCATAGTATGATTGGTTATAGTTGATGAAGTGAGATAAGTTATTTTTAGGGAGGTCATTATTTTACAATTATTATACCAAATTCATTAACTAAATATTCTAAACTAGATATAGTATGATATTTATGTCAATTATACCAATATAAACATCACCTATGAAGGTTTTAACTAAGAGTTTGGTGGAAATAAAGGTATTGAGATTAATCCAATATTTGTATAAGTTTTTGAATGATTTTAAGTACAAATCATGATCAATGGACCCATTAAAATTCATATTAGCAAAAATACCACATATGTCCATGTTTAAAATTTGAGGGACTAAGGGTTCATTTTTTAGATGATTGATAGTCTTGTTAAGAAGTGGAGGTTGAGGTATAAAGTTAACTTGTGCATATATAAGGGGGGTGGGTGGGGGAATTTATATCTTTCACTCCCTATTGAGTAGGTTGAGGATGATTTTAAAATTTTAAAAAATATTTTTGCATTTGGATCATTTGATTTTTACTATTAATTTGAAAAGTGGCCATTTGGTTCATGAATTATAATAAAAATTGATTAGTGTTAATAGTAGATTGACTAGTAGAATTAGATTTAGATGCACTAGAGGTAACATTGATTTGAGTATGAATTTGGGCACTTTGAGTGGGCATGCTAGAGGAAAGACCATTCATATTAATTGAGATAATAGGCAAGGTATAAGAATAAGTGGTGGAAAAAGTGGAAGACATGGAAGAAGATGGAACTGAAGAATAAAAAGTCATGGAATAAGTCATATGATGACTTAACCCAAGGATTGTAGGTATATTAGACATAAGTGAAGGTGCAATATCAATGTAAGGTCCCATCATGAGATTGTATATGATTATGGGATATTTTCCTTGATGTTGTGGATTTTGATTGATAAAGAGTATCATTTTGAAAATATATTTGAGATCACTCTCATACTTAAAAATAGGTATGTGGGAATATAATTAAATGGATCCAAGGTTTTGGGAGGGAATAACCCATAACATTTGGTTATAGTAGCTATTTCCCTATTGAAATACACCTTGTTAAGTCCTGAGACCTATTTTAACTAACATAATGGAAAAACTCCTAGGTGTGGATGACCTATGATAGGAGTGAATCTATAGAGAATGCCAAATACTTTTCAAATAATAGTGCAACTAATTTAGGATTAGGTTATGGTTCTAAAACCTACATGAAAAAATCGTACCTAAGCTATACTAAGAGTCTTATCCATGAAAGGATAGAATGAAGATGAAAATTGAAAATCAGGTGAAGGACCAAGATTTGAGGGTCTCATTTTCCTACCTATAATCACATAATAAGACTGATTAAGACTAAATTTCACTCTACACAATGTCCAATTGAGGCTTCTTAAGCATACTTATTTCATATGAAGGTGGTGACTTGTACAATAACTATAAGGAATAGCCAAAAGGTCTTGCACAAGACAAAATTGGTGAATGTCCACAACTAATCACATGTATAACCAACTATAACATAAGATATGACCTATAAAAGACATACCTAATTACACCAAGATGAAGGGAGATGAATATACATAAGTGATAACACTCTCTGCCACATGTATAGATCAACAAAACATAAAAATCACATAAAATACAAGTTTAAATAAGGTAAAAATGAGTCTTTTATTAATCTAAAGGCCTTAAACCATAATACAAGTCTCTATAGAAGCAAATATTTTCTATATCCAGTAGAGGGATTATAAAATAAGGCATTTCCATCCATATTTATAAGAAATGAGAGTAAAGAAAGAAGAGGAAAACACTACTAAACTGTATAAATGTAGTTGTTACATCATAATTTAGATCATGTAAGAGAAGAAACAAATGGAAATCAGGAACATTAAGCTCTCTTCAATACCTTAATATCTGCTATCATGATGGAATCCTATGGAATTTGGCATAGTAGTGGAGGAGAAGGCCTTTCTTGCTACTATTTTTGTTATTAGGATCATTTGTGGATGATGAATGTGTTCATTCAGGGCTAATATCCTTGAGAAACTCCTATATTGATTACCTTAACTCACCCCTCTCTCCACACATGCATGTTAAAGATGATCAAAAGGTTGACTTAGAAGTAGACCTCGTATACCATTTGGATCCTTGAGAGTTGACTTACCTTAATTAACACCTCAAGGAGGGAGTTACATGTTTCTAGGATCAATTTCTAACACCTCATGTTCTCACCATGTTTTTAATGACCATTGATATCCACTCTTCATACTTTTTGATATGTTGATGAATCATGGAATTGAGGTATTCACATTTGATTATTAATATTTATGCTCATAATATCTCTTGAAGGGGCTAATAAACATGTATCTCCATGATTTGAAGATCACATTTCAATTTCTCATCTCCTTTGCAAAACTACAACAAGCTTATTAGAGTCCTTGTTCTCATGTATCCATTATCTTGTAGGCTTAAATAATGCAAAATCAACAATTTTACATATAACCTTGATCTCAAGATATCACAATGCCCTTAACCTATGTGAAATATGCTAAATATAATATAAAAAATAACTTGTAGGTCTCCCACCTTGAGATGATGATGGTGGCTATTATTGGAGATCATAAAAGTTCTTTTCCATTCCCTAGAAGGTCCTCAACACTTATTATTCTTTCATGATAGGTTTATTGAGCTAGGATCTCTTTATCATATCATTTTTTCTTAGAGGAACAAATTTTTTTGAACTTGAAACAATAGAAACCTTATTAGGCTTAAGACCCTCCTTGATATCTTAAACATTATTCTAAGGGCTTCCTATAACTTTCCATAGAGAAACAACCATCTTGAAGAATCTCTTTGGTCATGCATATGATCTACTTATCACAATCATGCCTAGAATCCTTGTCTCTATACCTACAAATTTCACCATCACTATGCATTTACTCCTTGTTTAGTCATGAAAACCATGATAATCCTCATATTATAGGTTTTTAGGTGTTTTTATCATGTTTGAGACCTTGAAGAGACATACTTCCTCACCATCTTATAATTTTCAATCCTATACAATAAAATTTAGGCTTGATAAGGCTTTGAGAAAGTTAAGGAGGCCTACAGGCTTGCAAGTTCATTACAAGAGCATTAAAGCCTAAAATTGATTAAAGGTCCTTATTAGCCTACATGTAGACTCTAATAACCTTGATAACTCTTGAAGAAAATTTGAAGGCTTCAATAAGACTTCATTTTAATCTTTAAGACATTATGTGGGCCTATAAACCTGAGGTGTTTGATTTGAAGAATCACCTACAACCTCCTTGAGGTGTTTGAGATCCTATTATGACATGGTTGTATGTGATTTTGAGAGGCTTGTAGATTTCCATAAATACTTTTGATTATATGATTTACTAGTAAGTCCCTTAAAACCTACCTACAACTTCATGTTTAAAAGCATATAAGCCATCTAGTTATAAAGCTCTTAACCCATAAAGAGTCCCTCAAGCCTTGTTTTAGGCTAAAAATTCATTAGAATGGGACCTCACTCCTAGGCCTAATAGTCTTTACTCATGCCTATGGCCTTATTAAGATAATCTAGATCCCTATTAGGACCTTTGACAAGTTTTAAGCCTCTTCATCTCATTTACAGACCTATGTGTAGTATATTTAAAGATTGAGAACCATGTTGGTATTGAAAACAATAAGAAAACTATCATAACTTATAACAGATGAATATTAACCTATTAAAGACCTGTAACTTAGTGGAAACCTTCTAATATTAGGTCATTTAGTGACTATTCTCAAATATTTTCTACAATCTTCATCACCAAATCTTTCATCCCTTCTTTGTCATTTATAAGGTCTAACAGATAGTCATACAAGTGAGATTTAAAGGCTTGAAACTTTTGGATCATTATTAAATGGCTTTTAATTATCCATTAAATCCCTATAATTTCATGATTTATGCTTGAATGTTTGTAAGCATGCATTCTACTTGATACTTCAATGGTTTTGCATAGGTTTGGCACTATGGATTTAGAGGGTAATTTAAAACATATACAAGCCTTCAATTAGGAAAGAGGTATATTATAAATATGTTGATATATCCTTAAATACATAAAGTTTTATAAAGGGTTAAGATATTTATTACTTAAAGAACCTTAACTTAAAAATGATTTGGGTAGAACATTCACCACTCTCACCATTTCCTTCATGAAAAACTTGTAACCTCAACCTGAAATCAATCCTTTGGGCTTCCTAAAGTCATGTAGGCATGTGTATGCATGTTTTCTAAGAATTTGAAATTAGCTACTTAGTCTGTATACTTAATATTTGTAGCTATAACCTTCTATGAAACTATTATAGAAGTATGTGAAAGAAATTTTTAAACTTATTTCACATCATTTAAAGTTTTGTATCAACTCTTAGTGCTTTTAGATACCACTCTCATGGTTGGAACATATAAGAGTTGATTTCAAGCTTGAAACCTTCTTGGTCATGAATGTTGATGGCTCCCATGGGTCTACAACTTATTTAGATAGTATTTGAAGCAATTGTAGAGTTATTTGGCTTGATCTTAGCCCCTTAATTAGGAGATAAACATATATAAACATGTTAAAACTCCATTATTTAATTATAAACATGTGGAAGTCATTTCCACACTTCAACCTCATTGAAACCCTGATCAAGGTCTTCTTGGGCCTACAACTTGCACCCTTTATCTAGGTTTTCCTTAAAGGATCTTGACACCATCTCTAGATCTTTATATCACCATGCATTCCACTTGATCATGCTCTGAGTATAAAATTTTGGATTCATGGACTCTATGTTTTAACATGGTTTGAGAGTATTCTACCATCTCTTTGACCAATTGACATGATTTGAGGCTTCTCAATCTAGTTTAATGACTTGATATGATAGCTAACAGACATTCTAATCTCATCCATCATCCATTATTTTCCATGCACTTGGAGGAATGTGTTAAAAATCTTAATCGTGCCTTCTTCGAGCTACTTGTAGGTAGTTTTGGGCTTGTTAGTGATGTTCATATCCCTATTTCCTTCTTGTTGCTTCCAAACACCTGGAAATAATTCTTAAAGACCTAATCCATGCTCTACAATAGCCATATAAATCCATGTAATAAGTGATAAAATATGTCACATCCTTGAAAACTACATGTAGGTGCATATAAGTGAGGTTTTGGAATAGTTTTGCCTTGATAGAAGGTTTATGAGCATGTTTTTCTTCTTTAAAGGCTTATGAGAGTTTGATAATGATGTGAGGGACCCAATTTGACCTTAATTTATGCTTTAAGACCACTATAAAGCTTTGCAATACTTGAGAAGACATAAAAAAACCCTACAATTTCATGAAAACCTTCATGTCTGGAAGCTTTAATTCCTTGATTTTCATGTTAAAGCATCAATGAGGGTTTGATAGACCGTATATGTGTTTTAATAAAGTGTTATATCTTGTCCCCATATATAAATCTCCTTTATAAACCTTGAACTTGTGCCTGTAAGGCAAAAACCTACCATTTTCTAGACCTACAACTTTATGAAAGCTTTTTTTATGGCTTATATTCATGTGATTCCACCTAAAACCTATCATTTAATCCATGAATGAATCTCCTCTTCATTGGAAAACCTCCATATGAACTTGAGACCATAACCCCTCCAATACCATGGTGTTTTCCTCTAAACTCTAAAGAAACCTATAAAAGATGATACAAACCTCATGCTTGAAGTTATAGGCCTTGAAAACATCATGAACCTTGAATTTGATATTATCTTTAATATACCTAAAAAACACTCCTAAAATAATTAATATTCCATGATCATGCTTGAGATGGATAATAATTTAGTTGAGATCAGATGCACTCCTCCACATTGAGAGAGTTGAATGCACCCAAGAGGAAAGAAAAGAGAGAAATCATTAGTTTCAACACATTTTGACCATTTTTACATGATGGAGGGATAATAAAGAGTCTTCAAAAATTATAATGAATTTATGAGACATTATAAAACATTTAGTTCCATCTAGAATGCCTTCAATGGATGAAATAAGACCCCTTGACCCTTTATGGACCTGTAAGCACCTTTTAAGACTTTTTGATGTGTTAATGATAATATTATGCCTCTTAAGGCTATATTTGACCTTATTTTTCATTTAAAATCACTTGAGTAAACCTTTATGATGCTAAAAAATATATTAGGCTCTTTTGGATGCATTCATCCTCAAGACATGGACAATGGAGACACTAACCATGGATTGAACCTTAAAAAGGTTGGTATTGTATGCAATCAAAAATACATCATGCCCATAAATAAATCTTGGATCTGATGGGATAGAGCACACCTACACTTTTGATTGGGGAGCATACAATTGTTAAGCACGAGCATGACCAATGTGAGGATTAGCTAGACCCAATTATGGGATCACATATCACAACGAACCATGTGAGGTAGGGTTCCAAAGCCTATAGTCTAACATAATCACATGATAACACTAAAAGAGTCCTATGATTTAATATTTCACTATTCTAATAACAAGAAAATTAAATATAATCTAGTGCACACTAAATCTTATGACACAAAGTGGGGGTTAGAAACAAAACAAATAAACAACTAAACTAAACATGTATAGAAAACATATACTCATGTCAATGTATACAAAATCCTAATACATGGAAGAGATGAATATAAATGGACTATCTATCTACTCTTACAAAAGAGGAATAAAGTTAGGAATACTTACCTTTTAATATGAATGCGTTAAGCCTCAATCTCCCCCTTGGACAAGGTGATTTATAAGAGATTGTCATGGTATATAAGGATAACTAAGATAAATAAGCTCTAAGCTACACAACCTATCTAAGAATCCAAAATACTTATCCACAAGATGAGACCAGAGCTCCAAAGAAAGTATTGAACCCTAAAGCTTTATTCCCAAGTAGAATGGTCAATAGACAAATACTCATTCACACTTCTTCACTTAATTATTCACTCTTATGAAATGGTGGTAAATGACCTTGCATATATAGTAGAAACTTACCCTAAAATCATTTGATAATTTCAACTATGCTAGGTTGACCCAGTTGACCTAGCACATTTTTTAGTCTAACTCACTAGGTTTGTGTTAGGTCAGCTGAGAGGCCAACAAACCAAAAGAAAGAAAAGTCCCTAAACTATTCTAGGTCAACCTGGTTAACCTAGTAAAGTTGATAGGTCAAAAGGGTGCTAAGGCAAGAAATGAAAGATAAAACATAACACATTGTATGAATAGGTATAACTAAGAAGAATAAGCTTGTGTTCAATGGTTTTAGGAGGCTAGTGTGTGGATGTCAAGTGGTAAAAGGAACAACAATCTTATGAAGCACCAATTGTCTACCCACCCCTTTCTTGATGCACCCCTTAAGACATGCACTCGTAGAGATTAAGACTCAATAGGTTACTATAATATATAAGGCATCAATAATCAATAAAAGTTAAAAATATTATGTGTATATATATGTTCTAGTTGGAGTTCATCAAGTGTCACATAAGTGCAATATGAGATTGTGCTTTAGAAGAAAAAAATCATAACACAAAATGTTGATTCTAAGTATGGTGTAGTAAGAAGCAAATATGATAAATGAAAGAACTATATTGAAAAACACATACCTTTAACTTACCTTAGTCTCGTAGATAAAGAAGTAGACTGTAAGAAATGTGAAGGTGTCCAATGTAGAGTACACTCGGTGAACTTGTAGAAGTTAGTGCAAAAAAATAGCCAAAAATCAATTTTATTAGAAGATAGACATATGATAGTGGAAAATAATCTCTACATCATCATGATTCTAATGCATTTTATAGTTTAGTTTAGTTTCCATTATAAATGGAGATCGATTTAGACTAGTAATTGTGGGTCTAAGAGGTATATCTAAGATGTGTAGGATCCCCATTAGCACTGACCTATTAGTCATGTTCCTGGGATGTTGGGAATGATTGATCAACACCTTCATATAGGAGGTGGATGGGAATGTGATAGAGGTGGGTATCACACTAGAAAGTGTCCATGCCATTTTTAAGCTACCCATAACAAGAGAATTAGTGACCACAG